>CACVCL010023142.1:0-23893 GCA_902729485.2 Mus minutoides
AAAATGTAACAGGTCTCAAAGACCCCGAAACTGGGAAAGAGATTTCATTATTAGTAGAAAGCCTTTACATAGCTAAACATAATAGCCTGAACATTTCTTGAATCTGTGTGCTTGTCCCTACTGTTCTTTGAATGCATGTATTTGCCAACTGCTATAGCTCACTGCCAAGAGTTTGTGGGTTAGTTGATGGATTGAGATGAAGCTCACTGCCAAGTGTTTGTGGTAAGAATCTCACTTTGCAGCTGTGCACCCGAGCATAAAGATCTTCCGTATACCCATTTCTTCTGTAGAAAGAATGGATATTGTCAAATCAGAAAAATCCCCTACTCCCTCCTCCTCCTTCTCTCCCTCTTGAGGAACCATAAAAACTGGGTCCTCTCTTCCCTCAGGGTCGACTCCTCTATCCACTTCCGGGATATGAGTCGTCCCCAGAGCTCTGGCTTTCCCCGAATAAAGCCTCATGTGATTTGCAGCAAGCCTGGTCTCCTGTGAGTTCTTGGGGGATTCGCCAATATCCCGTGACTAGAGTGGAGGTCTCCCTAAGGGGGTCCTTTCAATAGCTCATACTTGGTGTTCCAATCTATCCAAATTTGTCTTTGTTATATATTTCTGAGTATCAAAAATTGTAAATACATATGAGGTGTAAACATATATAATGAAAAGACATCTCTAAATATAGACCATGGTTTGTATATTTATTTTAAAATTTTAATGGAATTTTCTGGACAATGAAAGTGGTATGATATTTACTTAGTTATCCTTTTTTTCCCTGGGATTGCAGATACTGAGTAAGACTTGTAGACTGTAAAAAGATAAAGCAAACATTCATTTTTCCTTATGAGTACTTTTGTGAAAATATACGTGTAAACTGATGAATTATTAATATTTATCCCAGATGTCTAAGGCTTTTATATTTAGTTTTGTTAATGTGTGTATACTTTCATAAATATTTATATTAAACAGAGACAAGAAAGACTGTGTTTTACTTCCCAACCTAATTATTAAAGTCTCTCCAGTGGACTACTTTTGATACTTTGATGACAAATTCTTCTTGAAGCCATTGTCTATCTGGTTTGATAACTCTTATCCTGTTTGATTTCCTCATCTCTTTCTGTTTCTGCACCAAAATTTCTCACATGCTCCTCTATGATAATAGAATATATATTCATATCCTTTCTGATCCATTTTATGATCAGTTTGGTACAATTATGGCAAGAATTTATGCTACATGTTGGAACAATGACTTCTCATCAATTCCAGAAGCCTAAAAGCCAATAACTACAATTAGTTATTGTGGTTTCAATAAGTAACTAGCTAAGCTTGTAATTAGCATTTTACTCTTTTCTCTTTATAATAATATATATTCCTTTCACTTTCTAATATTGTCCATATGAGGTTAATATTATTATAAATATATAGCCATTGACTTTTAATTTTTTCATGACTATTTACACAAAATATGTTTAAATTTGTAACAAAGTTTGTTGTGACTTTATAAGCATTTATCAAATGAACTTCCTCTTTATATAAGGCACATCTAGATTAAAATGTGTGTGTGTGAGTGTTTGTGTGTGTGTTTGTATGTGTGTGTATGTGTGTGTGATTTTCTTGAACTTTCCTTCCTTGTGTATGATTTGCAAAATCTATTAAACATGTGCCATGATGACTTTCCTATTATTATCATGGGAATTCTTGTGTAATGAGTATCTACAACTAACACTGCATCATGTTTGGTAAGATAAGTTCTCAATTCTAGATACAGCATCTAATACAGAGAGTCATTCTGCTTTTAATTTTTGTAATCAGTGATTGATATTTCACTCTGTCTAATGAGAATGTATATTCCTCATGAAGCAATTTTATTTAGAAATATTGTGAAGGAAAAATTTAAGGTCATCACATAAGTGGACAATTATGTTTGATGATGACAAATCTCTAATAAATTTACAGACACCTCTGCTATATACTAAATATATGAACTGCGTTTTTTCTTGTGTTTATGAACAGTTTTCCTAATTTGCATATTATTGTGCAATGCTTGTTTCAGTGGTTTCTTATTCAAATCCATTCACCAGCTATAATAATAATAAAATATATTCATGTCAAAGATGCAAAGTTATTGGTTAAGTATTTAGTGCTTAATAGATTTTTCTACCTGCTGAGTCTTGCAAATATGCTGATAGTTTGCAATGTGGGAAGACAGCTCTGCAGATCTTTGCACAGGGAGCCAGATGGCCTTTCACCGTGACCTTTGCCCAATGCTATTAGCATCCAAGGGAGCTGAGAAGCTCTGGCTCATTATCCACAACCAGATGTTTTCTACTTCTCTATCACTGCTGCTAAGTGGCAGCTAATGTTTGGCACAATGGGTATTTGCTTGAACCTATGATCCATGAAATTCTGTCTCTTAAAATACAAACACCACCCACTGACACAAACATTTCCTTATGCATTTGTAACTGAACCATTCTATTAGGAAATCCATCTAGCCACTTAATTTAATATTTACAGTATTTCATATCTGACAACAAATAAGAATAATAGAACTGAAAGAATTTATAAAACTAGATATATGAATAAAACTTATTTTGGAATTAATTTTATTGTTGTTGTTCTTAGATATATCAACCAGTATATGAACTCTGTAAAGCCAAAGTAAACTTCAGTTTGTACCCATAAGTTTTCAGAGAGGCTCAAAATAAAATAAGAATGTGTACCAGATATTAGAAAACTCTGTGTCATGATGGGTTTAATGGTTTTCTTTAACTGGAGTTCATTCAAGCCCAACTTGGTTAGTCTTCACTGCTTGAAATAAACTAACATAACCAAAAGGAAAGACTTAAGCTATAGAAAAGAATATATTCTGATCAAACGAAGCCATGAGTCTGGTTATACATTCATCTTGCTTTATACTTAGACAAGTGATGAATAAACTCTCGTATATATTATAAATTCAGAAATGTATTTTTAATTTTTAAATCCTCTACTTATTTATTCATCTATATTGCAAATATTAGTATGAAGAGGAGTTAGTGATATATATATATATATATATATATATATATATATATATATACTTGTAATTTTTCTTATAGAAGGATGTTGTTGGTATGGTAGGCCCTACTCTGAGATTTTTAGCTACTCTTTGCTATATAGTCCTCACAGCTGTACTGATTTTACTTAAGTTGTATGTGGGATACAGAAAGTTAATTGTCTGTGTAGCTATGGGAAAATCATCACTCAAGGTGGGGTGAAAATGTTTTGTAATAAAGCTGTTTTATGAGTCCCATTGTGGATGTTGCCTGTCACACATGCTTCCATAAGTAACCTTGATAAACTCTTTTGCTCATTAGGCTATCATGGGCTTAAAATTTTATTTTGGTCTGTGGGAGGTGACATATCTGGGTAGAATAGAGAAATAGATGTTTGTTAGCATCTCCAATGAAACATTTACACAACCCATATATTTAGGCAGCATTAGAGAAACAAACAAACAAACAAACAAACAAACAAACCCCTAAAATCCTTGAATAAAAAAGAGAAAGCAAATTGTTCTTGTCTATTTATGTTAAATTAATTAACCTGTAATCATATATAATAAGTTATAATCTTGATGTTACTTAATGTATTAAAAATTTATATACCCAGAAATAAGGCTACCAATATCCCTGTAAAAATGTTGTAACAAGAGTAATATTTTCTCTTAGAAGTTGTAGCTTCAAATTCATCCCAAAGCCTTGCTAACATATGACTAAGACTGGATTTTCAATTCTGTCTTCTTACTTGCAGATTTATAAAATTATAACAATATACAAGCAAACTGACTCTCACAATTTTCCCATGATTGAGTCTTCCCTGATCTCTCTTTTTTTTAAACTAAATATTACAGTGTTGTAGAATACTTCTTTTAAATTCTGTAGTAGGTGGGAGATTGCTTTGTATCTCATTGAACATACACACACACAAAGAAAGAATAAATGGGGCAACATGAGTTAGACAGTTAATAATATGTGTGGCCAAACAACATTCTTCCCAGAATCTCCACTGACCTACTCAGTGACTGAAAGCGAAGAGCCATTAGTTTTCAATAAATCTCTAACTCAGAATAGTCTTCAGGCTACTTGAAAACACATCCTGTGCCTAGCATTGCCACATATTTGTTTTTAGCAAATTAAATAAATTACAAGACTCAAAAATAAACAATCACTTTGTTAATGATTTTCAAAAAATAGGGAACAAAGAAAAATTGTAGCTTTTATACAAGGAAATGGGCAGAGATGGAAATGTATTTAATGTTTCTAAGAACAGAAAAATGGATGTGACCATCTGATACCTTTAGGCTAATTTGTTTGTAACTCTATATAATTTTCTCATTTTAATGTTTCTAAACCAGTATTCCTCAGAACATGAAGACAAAAAAGAAATAATATTGTCAAGATTTTAATAACTTTGTGCTGTCCCTTTATTGTTAGAATTTTAAGTGTCCTTGAAATCAGGGTGAGATTCATAGACTACACATGGTCTTAGCAAGAAAGCTTGAGGTTGGTGTCACTCATAGAATTACACAAAATATATATGAATTTTATTCATTGAGTCTCAACTGATTTCTCATAAGTCTGATTAAGCCAATTCATAGTTTAAAAACAAACATTGTACCAAGTGCAGTATGCTTCTGTTTTTCATCAATCTTCAGATCTTTGTGAATCACTAGATATAATTTTAAAAGTCAAAGATCCAGTTAGAGCAGATCCATTCCACTGCATAGGTCTAGAAACTAGGGAAAGAGATGAGTGGGTATGATCTTAGAGTATGTAGGCTGTGAGCAATCTGTAACTGCATACCAGCAATTCTCCATACATCGTAAGAATATATAAACACCGCAAGAATAAATTCTAAAGCAAAACAATCCAAAACTATAAAATTCTTGTTATAATACAGACAATAGAAATTCATCATTACAGACACTCTCTTAAATTTAGCATATTTAATTTCATTAAAATTCAAACATTGGGGAAGTAGAAAGTCGTCAAAGAATGGGATGGAGGGAGAAGGATAATATAATACTAAGGATTTTTAGTAAGCCACAAGGAATTATATTATTAATAACCTAAAATTAAATATTGTCCATAAAAGTCTGTGTGTATACATACATAGCGTCATTGTTATTCCTCTTGATGAACAACATTCCTCTTTCCAAAAGATACCCAGATTGTCTATCAATTTACTACATACAAAGCGTAAAAAATCCCCTTTTAATATGCTTAAAGACATGCAAGCCGCTTCCCCAATCTAAAACTATTTCTTTTTTTTTTTCTTGGTTCCCCTCCAGCGTTTGAAAATAAGGTCCTTCTATCTAATACAAGTTCTTTCTTCAGACATAAGATTTGGAGCATTCAAGCTAGATCACACTTGAAATCGTCTTGGTGAAAGACATAAAATTATCAAGAGAATAAGCAGGTTGAACTTAAATATTTAGGTATCTATCTATCTATTATCTATCTATCTATCTATCTATCTATCTATCTATCTATCTATCTATCTATCTATCTATCTATCTATCTGTCTATCCTTTATCAATATATCTATATCCTCAATCCACCTTATCATTATTCTATGTGACAATGAAGAAAAACATGATTAAGATTTTGAAAGGAAACAAGGGAATTTGAGGATGATGTGACTATGTTTTCATATCCAAAAAGATTTTAAACATTAATAAAAATTTAAATATTTCTTGTCATTTTGTTTGTCACATATAGAAGATATGTCATGCCATATCTAATATCCAACTTTATATGATTGTATTAATAAGTCAATGCTCAAAGTCTTTACTCCTAAAGAAACTTGCTGCAAAATAAATAATTGGTACACTATAACATGAAATGAAAACCTCATGTTTATTATCTAATGTTTATTCTAGCATTTTCTTAGAAAACACAGCTAATCAATTCTAATTTTATAGAATCTATGAATCACCATCTGCTTTCTGCTGGTTTGCTATTGCATTCTAAAATGTCCTTTAAACAATTAAATTCTTTAATTTTACTGTGTGTAACTCTTCCCAACTCTTTTATTCTTTCCTGTTCACTTCAGTTCTCTTTCCAATCATAGTCCACTAGACTGTGAGCTTATAATACGTATTATTTCAGAAATAATTTTGTAATAGATAAATGATTTAATGCAAAATTTCCATGCTTCTAAAAATGATTCATGTTAGTTTATGAGGCAAATTCTGGGGGTAAAAAAACTATAAGTATGACATGAACCAAAACAGAAAGACTCTTCCATGCATGTCATGTAAAAAATAAATAGGGTGTAAAATAGTCCTTTCAGATTAATGGAGATGACAAAGTATCACATATCTTTGTAGTCTGATTGTGATTAGAGGAAAGGGGAGGTTTGTTGGGGGCAGATACTGCACTATGAGCCAAAGTTCCCCTCCCTGAGAAATTTCTGACCTCCTGATAGGGCAGCTCTCAGAACATCAAGATCAGATAATAATATTTGTAAACTTTCCGAGAAAAAAAAAAAAAAAAAAACATATTGTCTTCTCAGGCAGTTGTGTGGAACCATCTCTGCCCTTAGGCTAAGACGCAGCCAAGTTCCCTCTTCTTACTCCCTCCTTTATTTTTTTACTGCTTATATTCTGCAACCCTGCTGACAATAAACAGACCTTGGTAAGATTGCCTACTTGGTCTCCTCCTTCTTTCTCCACTGTTTCTCTTTCAGGCATGGTCTCCATTGGAGCCCCTGAATAACTGGGACCCACCGGTCGGGATAATTGGTTCCCAATGTGTGGGGCCCTAGGTATGGACCCTTGCAGGACAGAGCCCAGAGAAGGTCACCTCAATGAAGCAGTTTTGAAGAGTGCTCTCACCCCTTGTGAGAGAAAGTCATCCTCAGTACTTTTGAGGAGCACTCCAACTGCTCATGAAAGAAAGTCATCCTTGGTAAGTTGACATTTCTCTGTCCCATAGAAATGGGCCAAAGAGGCACTCTTCATTAAGGATCTCAAAGCCTCTCTCAGGGAAAGAGGAGTTAGAGTTAAAAAGAAAGATTTGTCAGAATGTTTTATCTTTCTCTCCCAAGTCTGGAGCTCTGCTGTCTGAGCATTGTGTACACTGGAGCGCTGCAGTCTGGGCACTGTGTGCACTGGAGCTCTAAAGTCTGGGCACTGTGTGCACTGGAGCTCTGCAGTCTGAGCATTCTGTACACTGGAGCTCTGCAGTCTGGACACTGTATGCACTGGAGCTCTGCAGTCTGGGCACTGTGTGCACTGGAGCTCTGCAGTCTGGACACTGTATGCACTGGAGCTCTGCAGTCTGGGCACTGTGTGCACTGGAGCTCTGCAGTCTGGGCACTGTGTGCACTGGAGCTCTGCAGTCTGGGCACTGTGTACACTGGAGCTCTGCAGTCTGGGCACTGTGTACACTGGAGCTCTGCAGTCTGGGCACTGTGTGCACTGGAGCTCTGCAGTCTGAGCATTGTGTACACTGGAGCTCTGCAGTCTGGGCACTGTGTGCACTGGAGCTCTGTAGTCTGCGCACTGTGTGCACTGGAGCTCTGCAGTCTGAGCACTGTATGCACTGGAGCTCTAAAGTCTGGGCACTGTGTGCACTGGAGCTCTGTAGTCTGGGCACTGTGTGCACTGGAGAGCTACAGTCTGGGTAGCCTTCCTTTGGTTCTTTTCAGTGGGACAGGTAGACTCAGGTGACTGCAGAAGGAGAGGGCTGTGAACAGCAAGTGGTGCTAGGCTCCTCTCTGGCTCCTCTGGAGGAATGCTTGGTTCTGGGTCTCTTAGGTAGGATATCTGTGTCCCTTTAGGACATCTAATTCTCTTTTCTCTCTGTCTAATGTCTGTCCTTGATGATATTTGTCAAAACTCTTTTAGGTGAAGTCTGTGTTTTCGTTTTGTTTGTTGTTCTGTGTTTCATGTTCAAAAAAAAAAAAAAAAAGAGAAAAAGAAAAAAAAAATAAATAGTAACAATTGGTCTTTGGAGCCCTGCAACTGTAGTTAGGAGTCTAGTGTGGCAGGAGAAGCCCTGCTAGGAGCTTCTCTGAAAAGCTGCTCTTAAAGGGACCAGCAGCTTCTCAAGTTCTATAGTAAGGGAACTGCTGGCTGTTTCTCTTACAATTATTGGATTCAGTAGGTGTCACGGTACTCCTCCCTTGAAATTACAGCTAGTAAAATTAATAATTTTGTTTAGTTTAAATAAGTAAATATATGCACCTATTTCATTTTTGTTTCTGAATGGTTTTAAAACTATAAATATATTTTACATGACTCAGTTATGGGTTACTGGCTTATGCTATTGGGTATGGTTAAAAATTTGTAACATTGGTAATATAATTCTTATCCTAGAAGCCAGAATTAAAGAAGATAGGATGTATGGCAGTGTCTCTTTGAGGTACTGGAGGTTACACCGTCTTGCTTTCCTGTGCATGAATGGGCAGCCAAACTTTGTAGCACTGAGGTGATTCACATGATGTTATTTGGAGAGACTGGATTGTTAGATGTTGAGTTTTGCTTTCCAAAGTTCTTGTGTGCTCTGGGCTGCCATCTCAGAATGACCCAGGCTCACTAATTGCAGCTCAAAGGTAGGGAGACACTTACAATTTGTAACGTGAAAGTAATGTTTTTTGGTGTTGATTTTTTAAAGAGAATGGATTGTTTACACTGTTAAAATTGGATTTTGCTTCCCAAAATTGTGGCTGTGCTCTGGTGTTACAAGTGAAACCTGGGAATTATGGTTAGACTGCCAGTGTTCCATTGGCTACAGTCTGTAGTTTGAGCACAGGCTCAGGATTCTGACTCGTACATATTTGTAGTTAAGAAAAATCTGGCAGGTGGAGATTATTGCAGGGTTTGCGAAGGGTTAATGAGACTTTGGAACTTGTGGAGGCATTGCAATCTGGCCTGGCTATTCTATGTAGAATTATTGTGGATTTGGAGGATTGTTCTTTATTCCTTTGTACCCTAAGGATTGTAAAGGGTTTGCTTTTAGTCAGTTGTAATTTTAAAGAGCCCATGAAGCAATACCATTGGAAAGTTTTGCCTCAAGGAATGGCAAATAGCCCTGCATTATGTAAAAATGTTTTTGTCTCTGCTTTAATACAAGACTTTGGGATTTTGAATCTTCCAGTGTATATTATTAATTATATGGGGTTTTTGTTTTGTTTTGTTTTGTTTTGTTTTGTTTTGTTTGCTAATCCCTCTGATGGGGTTTCACTACAAGGCTTTGCTCTTACACAACAAGCTTTAAAATTTTGGAGTAGTTGTTGCTCCAGAAAAGATTCAAATGCAAATACTTTTTTCAATATTTGGGATATCAGTTGTACCCTAGACAAATTGTAGCACAAAAATTTCAAATTTTACTTACTCTAAATGATTTTCAAAAGTTATTAGGAAATATTAATTGGCTGAGCCCTCATCTTAAGCTTAAGACAGGAGAATTTAAACCTCTGTTTGATACCCTCAAGGGGAATGCAAATCCTAAATCCCCTGGACAATTAATGGATGAGGGAAGAATAGGCTATTAGCCTGCAACAGGTACTTTTATAGACTATGATCAATTGTTGGCTGCATGCATTATTGCTACAACTCATACACCCACAGCAGTCCTTTGGCAAAAGGGACCGTTAATGTGGATTCATTTTTCTTCATCTCCAAAGAAAGTTTTAACACCTTATTATGAGGCTATTGCTGTGTTAATACAGAGTTGTAGGATGGAGTCACGGAAATATTTTGGGAATGAACCTGATGAAATATTTATCCCTTATTCCAAGCAGCAATTAAATTGGTTGTTGCAAAATACTGATATTTGGCTTATTGCGTGTACAATTTTTTAAACAAAATTGATAATCATTATCCAAAAGACATATTGTTACAATTTGCCTCTATGTATGCTTTTGTATTACCTGTAAACTTATGCATGCAACCCATAGAGTACGCACTTACTGTATTTACAGATGGTTCATCTAATGGGAAGGTAGCATATGCTATTGGATCACATGTTCATTCTCTTGAATTTTCCCCGCTCCACTCAACTCCTCAGAGCAACCCCAGGAAGCGCAGGATTGGACCTGAATACCTCCACCAGTACAATTTTAAAACCTGAAGATGGTGTCAAGCCCTAACTACTAGGGTTTTCGGTCCTCTTCCTCCTCCTTATATGTTTTTCCTCATACTGGCTCAGGCCTCATCCACCCTTAAAGGCCTTATTGTCCATCCCTCATTGATAGATAACAATTTTACTGGGGAAATTAAAATCTTAGTTAGCTCCAACTTGGGACCAGTTTTACTCTCTCAAGGGCAGCGTGTTGCATAAGCCCTGCCCCTTCCATTGAATGCCCAGAACTGGGTTACTGGGAACCATTGGGGAGCTTCCCAGTCAGGATCCTCAGATTTGTTCTGGGTCCAAATGGTGTCTAGGGAACATCTCACATTGCGCCTTAAGCTGGATAAACGGTGGTTCGAGGACATTGTTGACACAGGGGCCTACGCTACAGTCTTTGCAAAAAAATTCCTGGCCCTCAGCTTGGCCACTTCAACCCTCCCTTACACACTTACAGGGCATTGAGCAGTCTAAAAATACCTTACAGAGTTCTAAAATTTTGACATGGGAAGATTCAGAAGGGAATTCTGGCACAGTGCAGCCTTTTGATGTTGAAGCCCCTCTTTTGGGTTCATTTGTCAGACTCCCTTCCTAAGGTTCTCTCTACATATCCTTGGCTGGTGTCACAACTAATTAGGATAGGAAGGGAACAGTCTCAAGCTTTTTGGAAAGGACCCTGATATCCTGATTCTTCCATATAGTCCCTCTCAGGTTCAATAGTTGAGCCAATATGATGATGAGTGGGCCATTAGCTGTGTTTCTTCAGGACTCTATTGATAATCATTTTCCACCTGATAGCCTTATCCAGTTTTTATATAAAAGCTCCATAGTGTTACCTAAGGTGACTAAGACTATGCCCATTGCCGGGGCCACCTTGGTTTTTACTGATGGCTCTTCTAATGGCATCAAAGCATATTCCATTGATACAGAAGTTTTTTGGATTTTCCCACCTCCTTTTCTTCTGCTCAGCTGGTAGAGTTGGCATCTATTATTAAAGTTTTTGAAACATTTCCGGATATCCCCTTTAATTTGTTTACAGATAACTCCTATGTTGCTTGTTCAGTTCCACTTTTGGATATCGCACCATATATCCGCCCATCCCTAATGCACCACCCTTGTTTTCGGTCCTTCAAAAACTGATTCATGAGCGTTCCTGTCCTTTTTTTATTGGCCATATACGTGCTATTCTGGTTTACCTGGTCCTTTAGCACAGGGCAATGAGTCTGTAGACTGCACAACTCAAATTACAGGAATAGCTCAGCGAATTACCCCCAGCCCTGCTGATTCCCTGCTTCAAGCTCAAAAGGCTCATGATCTCCATCATCTTAATTCCTGGAACCTTAAGATATAAATTTGGCATTAATGGAGAACAGACTCGACAAATAGTGTGCAACTGTAAAGGGTGCCTCACCTTTTTGCCTGAGGCCCATTTGGGAGTCAACCCCCGAGGTTTAGTTCCTGGGGAATTATGGCAGATGTATGTTACTCATATTGCCCCATTTAGGAAGCTTAAGTATACATGTTACCATTGATACCTTCAGTGCTTTTATTTATGCCATGCTTCAGACTGGAGAAGCCACTAAACATGTTATTAGTCATGTGATTTCCTGTCTTACAGTTTTGCCTTACCTCCTTGCCCTCCTAGGACCCCTGATAGGATTTCTTTTACTCATTTCCTTCAGGACTTGGGCATTTAGGAGAATAACAGATCTGATAAAGTCACAAGTAGACACAGCCTTTAAAAGGCCAGTGTCAGTACATTATCACTGCCTTGAGGTCCGAGATGTTGACAGAGACATTTATGCTGAACCCCCTGACACCCCTTCAGTGGGTCTGGGCTTCATGGTCCTAGATCCAGGTCCTGACAAAGGGTGCTTTGTCAAACTATGAAGGTGTTAATGACAGGAATAGCATGATTCCACATACCAGGGGCACACCTGTGATGGGCTGTAGAGCACCTGGATGACAGGATTATCCTGAGTCCATGACCCAGTGGCTGACTCTGAATTGAGAGTACTTGCTGTGGGGGCAACTTGTGTAGCCTAAGACAGAGTCTACCCCTTACACCAACTATGTGTCAGGTGCTGGTTGCAGGGGCTCATCATTTAGCCTAAAACAGACCCTTTATTTGTTATATAAAAGATGGGGAGATGTTGGGGATGGATACTGTGCTATGAGCCAAAGTTCCCCTCCCGGAGAAACTTCTGACCTCCTGATATGGCAGCTGACAGAACATCAAGATCAGATAATAATAACTGTAAACTTTCAGAGAAAAACTAGATACTGTCTTCTCAGGCAGTTGTGTGGAACCATGTCTGCCCTTAGGCTAAGGCACAGCCAAGTTCCCCCTGCTTACTCCCTCCCTTTTTTACTGCTTATATTCTGCAACCCTGCTGACAATAAACAGACATTGATAGGATTGGCTACTTGGCCTCCTCCTCCTTTCTCACCTCTTTCTCTTTCACACATGGTCCCCCTCAGACCCCCCCCCCAAATAACTGTGTCCCACGGGTCGGTACAGAAGTTGCTCATGATATCAATGTATTTTTAAAAAAAATAGAAGTTTGTATTTAATGATGATGTGCCATAGTGAAAGAATAAGTAGTTCTCAAGGGTGATGTGTGAGAAACGTATGAGGTAGAGGTAGACACACAGACTCCTTTTCTTCCCCACACCCTGGAAGATTAGCCCTTGTGCTGAAACACATGTTAACTTTCTATCAATTCTAATCATGGGCATCCTAGAAAAAACAGCTCCTATGAAATCACAGGACATAGTAACTGCCTGTTTCTTTATGACTAAGGGCCATTAGGATTCAATATTTGTATTCATTTAATTAGACATTTTTAATTTCCAGGGTCTTAAAAGACAGAACTCAGGGGATTGAAGGTCATGGACTATTGGTACATACTCTGCCCTTTTACTGGCTCATCAGTATATCAGTTTAATCATCTCTGACTCAAATATTCACATGCTGTTCCCATCCCTGTTTCACTGAAGAATTCTAATGCATAAAATGGTCTTTTACACATATTTAAAGGAATATCTTTGCCCATTCAGAAACTGTTCTGTTCCATTAAAAAGGTCACAAAATGATGGCACAATACCAACTCATGTTCTGTATTATAATGCATTTATAGTAAATAATTTATCTTATACTATATAGGTGGCATAATAGCTACATCAAAGAAAAGAAGAAGCAAAACTTCACAGACTTACACAAAACAAAATAAAGTTGCCCTGAATTCCAGATAGGCACCAAACTCACTATTACATATTGGAAAAGACCAGTGATGATCCCAATCACCTATGCTACAATTTGCATATGCCCTGGAAAGAACTTGTTTAGAGAAACAAGCACAGGTTAGAGGATTTATGCAGGATCAGTGCATGAGGTAAAGCTTGACAGTCAGGGGATGCTCAGTTGAAGCAGGGTTGGGGTTTTACAGAATAGGAAGTGTGCATTGTATTTGTAATTAAGTTTTGGGCAGAAGGTTAAAAATTGACTATAGAAAGATAGTCCTATGTTGTGTTCTTTACCAGTGACACGGGCACTATGCTGACAGACATCATGACAATACTTTCTGGAACCTACTTGTATCAGGTTGAAAGGTTTATTAACTGCTACTAAAATATCACTGTGTGAAAGATGTAGGATAAATACATGGAGAAAATCAGGAAGCTTTGAATATTTCTGTTTTAGTCATTCAAAAACCCATCTTTAATTAAATGAGGTTGAGAGGGTTACTTTCTTTTATAAGAAATTGGCTAGTTATATTTTTACTATAGTCTAGCTTCAAAGCTAAAATCTATGCAAAATACAATTAAAAAAAAAAAAACATCTAAAAATAACACTCACAAACAGGTGGGTTCACTTCTCCTTGGAATAAAGACTTAAAAGTTAGGAACATAGTTCAACACAAAGTAAAAATTAATGGCAAGTTAGACATTTATTATTATTGGTGATCTTGTGGATCCCCTAAAAAGTGAAATAGGGGCTGCTCCTGTTTTTTGTTCTGTGCCATTGGATCCCATTCCCTCCTTCTTGGACCACCTGGTTGAGCCTCAGTGGAAGAAGATATGCCTAGACCTGCTGGTAGTAAATGGCCAAGGGTGGTGTATTACTCAAGGGGGTTTCCTGTTATCTGAGGAGGAGAGAAAGGGGCAGTAGAGGGAGGTATTTGCAAGGGCAGGACTGAGAAGAGAGGAGGAATGGAGGTCTGTAATTGGGATGTAGAAGGAATAAACTATAAAAATTAAAATGAAACATTTATTGGACAATCCTTATCAAATACCATTGATCAATGTTTTAGGAGGAAATATTATAGAGAATAGAAGCAATATGAAAAGCAAATACATAGCCATATAATGTCTAAACACACTGTTGATTTAAAAATTCTTTGGAAAGCCTATTTTGTTTCAGCACATTCTTCTTGTACATGATATACATTGATGCATAAGAAAAAGGAAATATTTGCCTATTATTTATTTTTCAGGAACAAGGAATAATACAAAGAATAATGATTATAATTGCTGTTTATATAATTCATTTATCTTTATTTTTTATTATTTTATTAGTATAATAATTTTACTATCATTTATTTTAGTAGTAAAATTAGTAATAATATTGTTAAATAAATGTTCAACTATAAAGAACAACCAAGCAGAAATCAAGGTAATTTAATTTTTAAATTTTTTTTTAAATTTTTTTTAATTAGATATTTTCCTCATTTACATTTCAAATGCTATCCTGAAAGTCCCCTATAACCCCTCGCCCCACTTCCCTACCCACTCCCTCCCACTTGGACAGGAAGGATCAGCCATGAAGCAGAGAACATCCAAGTTCTTTGTGTTGTGACATCACTACCTATGTAAATACCTAAGAAAAATGTGATAAGATGATCATTGTCTTTCGAGAAGATGAAGCATCCCATTGAGTCCCAGAAATAAACTCCCAGCCACTCTGAGTAAGATATGAGTAACTACAACAGAGTGTGGAAGTTGCAGATTCCTAGCATAATTTCAATGAGTTTTATTGTCTTAGTTTTAGGATGAAGTTTCATTGAAAGCATTTAAATAATGATGTCTAACAATGTTCTAAAGAGAAACCAAAATAAGCTTTATTGACATGAACTTAGTATAATTGCCTTAATTTCTTTGTTGAGAGACTTTAGCAAGGATAGAGCCAGGAGACCATACGTTGATTTTGGAAACTAAAAGTGAGAAAAATCTTCATTTTTGTTAATATTGATAATTAGTTATAAAAATATTATCTAACTAAAAAAGCAACATACAGAAATGGTAGCTGGTTCTAAATATAGCATATGTGGACAGTATATTAGAAACTTATCTGTTCAGAAACCCTACTGAAACCTTCTCATGAAAGTAGTTTTCATTGATTAAAAATAAAATTGGTATTTGAAGATTTTATACCTACAAATATGTTATTTTTGCTTCTGATATTTATAAGTTAGTTATTTTATTTACATACATTATTTTAGCTCATACATGATACTTTATATACAAATAAATATGAGCAGATACACATTTTCCTTTTTGCCACAATCCTGTATTTGATGGAGAACATTGGATGACATCTATGTTTATTTATAATGTTCCAGTCACTATGTTTTTTACTTATAAATTGAGCAGGTTGGACACATGCTGTCTTCTAAGCTCAAGGGACCACATGTCCAAATTCAAGACAATTGTTCTTTGAGGAATACCTTTCATTATAGCATTCATACACTAGCTGAAGGATTTTCTTTCTTGAATTGTTGTCATAATATGAATAACTTAATATAAGTAAATTTAATGTTTACAAATTCAACTCAAAACTTTATGTTAGTAAATTTAGTGTACATTAGATTTTTTTTTTAGGTAAGAGAAAATATAAAAAAGAATAATTTGAATTGAATTGTGTTTCGTTTGGATTTTCGAGACAGGGTTTCTCTGTGTGCCTTGGCTGTCCTAGAACTCACTTTGTAGACCAGGCTGACCTTGAACTCAGAAATGTGCGTGCCTCTGCCTCCTGAGTACAGGGATTAAAGGTGTGCTCCACTACCACACCTGGGTGAATTGTGTTTCTTAATTGCCTTTTAAATTTATTTTTGGTATTCAAATTTAATTACACCATTTCTCTGTTCTCTTTGGTCTCTTCAAATCTACCAGGTACCTTTCTCAGCTTTCCTTCTAATTCATGGCCTTTTTAAAAACAAAAAAACATCCGGGCATGGTGGTACACGCCTTTAATCCAAGCACTGGGGAGGCAGAGGCAGGCAGATTTCTGAGTTCGAGGCCAGCCTGGTCTACAAAGTGAGGTCCAGGACAGCCAGGGCTACACAGAGAAACCCTGTCTCAAAACAAACAAACAAACAAACAAACAAACAAAAACAAAAACACAAAAACAATAACAACAAACAAAAAAAACAAATCTAATTGTTGTTATTTGTAGATGTTTTTGCTAATTATAACCTGTTAAATCCATATAATGCAACTTATATGCATGCATTGTGGGCTGAACATTTGGTGTTAGATAACCAATTGATGTATTCTTCCCTGAAGAAGATGACCTTTGCTATTCTTAGCAATCATCAGTTAGCTACCTATAGTGTGTGTGTGTGGTGTATGGTTGAGGCTTCAGGGGATTTTCCCCATCTAGTTTGGCATAGTCATTGGTGTCTTCCTTATACAGCTTGTTTAGTTGTCCACGTTGGTGAAACTATATGAGTATAGCTTCTGATGCTCCTAGGAGATATAAAGTTACAGCAAAGTTTCTTATCCACTGGCTCTTACAATTTTTCTGCACTTTCTAATGCAATGTTCTCAGCACCTTCAGGGTAGGTGTTTTCTTGATGTGTCCATTGGGTATGACCTTCACAATACTGCATTTTGATTTGTTGTGGGTGTCTGTACTGGTCTTTGTCAGTTGCAAAGAGAAGTTTCCTTGCTGAGGGGTGAAGATGAAACTTATATGTGGTTTAAAGGATAAACGTTTGGACTGTTAGGAATCATGTTGGTTTAATAAATTAGTGGATATATACTCTCCTCCAGCAGCTATGTTTTCACTAGTACTGTGTTACTACCATTGGTTTATAGTACCAGGTGTGACTTTCTCCATTTGCTTCTATTCAATATTCCTCAAATATTTTTCCTGTATTAAATCCAGAATTCCATAGAAGTCAGTACAAAATTTTTGAATCTCTGTGGAAGACATCTAGCTGGCTACAAGTAACTTCACTTTGTGTGTACAACAGACTAGGGTACTCATTTTTAACATACAGACTCTTCCAAAAGTTAGTGCATATCACTCCAATATTAGAATGCAGAAGAAACCTAGCAACTTTATAAACAACAGAGAACTCATTTTCAGGTAGTGAACCCATTTTCTTCTAGCAAAATTCATACATTTTTATGTACTATATAAAATATATTTTCATGAGAGACATCTAGATGGAGTCATGTAATCTTGTGTCCATATTCTTAGAAAAACAATAAGTCTTTACGTCACAGATTGCTAACTATTCAAATGATTCTTTGGAGCACTCTGTAACTAATGCATTCTTCTGTTTTTATAAATGATATTAATCATGCAAACTTTCTTATGTGTCAAATACACATTAACAGGGGATGCAGTATTTCCTCAAAGCATATTTCTTTTCTAAGTTATTTTAGAAATAAAGCCATTTGAACAATTTCCAATTTCTCCATAATGTTTGAAGTTACATGAAATCATTGGTAATGATATCAAGAACATTATTGATTTTAAGGTAGCTATTGTTAAGTACGTTAGTTCTTTTATATTAGAACACTGCAGTGTCTAATAAAAGACTTAAATTTATTATGACTTTATTCTAGCTAAAATGCAAAGTAACCGGTGAGTTGTAGTCAAGTACACTTGTCTGTGTTCTAATACCTTGAGTATTTTGTAAAGAATGTTTCCTCATATGCTATGTATATAATTGCTAATTTAAATATGCATTCATTTCCACACCCAAAATTTATTTCAGAGATATTTCCACCTTATTTACATGCTTAAATCTTCTAAGCACTTTCCTAAATTTGCATCCTATTTAGTATTAAACCCCATCTTTGCTGCTTCACCATGCAGCTCCAGCATTTCTGAATTTGGTATTTGGCTAATAGCTCTATTACCTTTCATGCTGAGTCCAAAGCTTTACCTCCCTTAAGCTTTACTTTTGCCAACTGGAAAATTTTCCATCATGTCAGGAAAACCCACTGTGCAGTATGCTTAGGGACTAGGCCCTCTCTTGCTGAGTGACAGCTATTCAATAGAGAAAAGAGCCACAGAGAGATGCCGATACGTATTAAACTCAGTGAAGAGAATGAGCTTTGTATTTCAAAATGTCACTTTCTTAGAGTTCAGTGGGAGTGAGTGGCTATAATAAGGTAATTTCTAGAGGGAACCATACTGTAGTTCATTGTATAAATAATTGATTTGATCAACTGAAATTATTGTACCTAGTCTTGAATGACCTTTCAGATGAATTACTGGGTTTTCACTACAAAAGCAACCAGAGCTTATAGTAAGATGTCAAAGAAATCCATATACAGTAGTTTTCTATAAAAAGAAGTGTTATTAAATGGCATTATTTCCTTTGAATAACTAAAATATGATCAGCTCTTTCCCTGTGTACAAGTAAAGACAGCATATCTTGGATTTTATTTATATGGTCAAGGTCAAACACTAACACTGAAGTATTTCAACCCTGTCATGAATACACATTACAGAAAATATTTTTTTAATAAAAATATACAACACAAATTACTTTACAATAAAAGGAAAGGGTTTTCTTTATGTGTTCCTACTATTATAATATGCCAAGCAATTATGATTTTATAAACTATCAATCCTGACAGAAAGACTTACTTACTTTCTTAGTGTCCTAATTCTTTATTTAATGAAATTTCAATTGAAAAATATTTGCATCACAATCCATTATCCTCTTCTTTGGTTTGGTCCTCCCAGATACTCTTTGCATGTTCTCTCTGAAGAACCATCCCCCAACACTATTAAGGTGACAAACTTTTATCCTTTGAGTACCATTTTTAAGGATGAATATATATAGATATAGATATATATATAGATATAGATATATATATAAATATAGATGTAGATATAGATATAGATATATACATATTCACATATATATGTACATATATTACATAAATATATATTTAAAATCTTTATAAATTATACATTATAGTTGTTTCATTATAAATCACTTTCCACATATATATGCATATATATATATATATATATACATATATATATATATATATATATATGGAAGCATTGAACCATCAATAAAGACTAGATGCCTTTCATGTTGCCTTGACCACCGCTTTTATTCCAGTTGTATTTAGATAGCTATTTCTAGAAGATACTATTTCAGCAGACTTCTTACAATTCTTGGTATTACACACTGTCCTTTTCTTCCTCTTTGATTTTTTCTCAGTAAATATGAAGAAGATGTTATAGAAACATCCATTCCTGTTATGCTCGCCATGATATGTTGATGACTACCTTGCTCTCAGTTATGGTTTTTGTGATGGACTCTACTTATTACAAAACAAGATTTCTTGATAAATGTGGTAATTATATGTATTTATGTACATAACAATAAGTGTTAAAACCTAGTAATGTATTTTGATGATATAGCAAAATGGAAATAATAGATTTTTTTCTTAGGTCCACAACCTCACTAGCCATTTATAGCAAGCTGGATTTCCAGTAACATGCATGATTCTTGGGAAAACTGAATGTCCCCCTCACCAAGAATAAAATTCTATCCATATCTACAACACTGCACAAAAAATAGATCTAAGAGGATTAAAGATGTCAATTTAAAACCTGAAAAACCAAAAACTGCTAGTAGAAAATATAATTTCCCAACAGATTTAAGTGTACGAAAGGACTTTCTGAATAGGATTCTATTTGTCTAGGAACTAGGGCTAATATCTGGCAACTGGCACCTCATAAAACTAAAAGACATTCTGTATAGCCGGATACTATCACATGCATAACAAAGAAAGCCACAGAATATGAGGAAATTTTTGCCAGGTGCACATTTATGGGAGGTTTAGTGTACAGAATACAGAAACAACAACAATAGCAACAAGAACAACAAGACATACAAAACACAATAAAATAAAGAGTAAAAAAATGACCCAATTATAAAATAAGCTAGAAATCTAAAGAGTAGAAGGAGATAAAATACCCTAATCATGATATACCATTTGTATTTATTAAAGTATATCCCTCATTCTCTTTCTACTTAGAAATTTTATATACCTATTTTTATTACAGATTTCATATATACATTAATTTTATACATTTGTTAATTATTGATAATAAAATGGCTGTGTACTGCTTTCATTCAAATAAAAATACATATAGATATATAGATATACATATAGATAAGATAAATAAAAATAATCACTTGCCATGGTCTTAGTCTCTTAGACCCTTTGTTTGTAAAGTTTGTCTGAAAGTACATATGTTGGTCTACATCTTCTAAGACCTTTGTAAATTCATAATCAAGCCATTTTGTTTATATATACATATAATCAAATATGTTAATGTTTATTAATATTTAAATACATAGGTATAAAACAAATAATCATTTCAAGTATATTTTCCAGAATATCTTGTGAAATTTATTCTTTCATTAATATTTTCTATTTTTAAAATGTAATAAGTAGTATATCAATATATAAAATATGTAAATAATATATTTAATAACATACATTATGAAAGTCACAAATTCACATGGTTAAGCTATTGAGAGTAAAGAATTAAGACATCCAGATGACCATTAAATAATTCCATATGAAATTATACCATTGGGAAGTTGATAACAAGGACAGGAATCATAAAGTTCCTGACAAGAGAAATAATAGAGAAGTTGAGGATTTCAAACCAAAGCATCATAACCACAAAAAAGCTTGGTGATGACTTTCACTTTCCCCACCTTGGTTTTATGTTTTAAAGTAGAATGAAATATAGAATTCAAGCATGTTTTCCCCTATACAAACATTTCAATGGAGAATTTATATAAAGTCAATCCCTTTACTTTTCTCAAATTTACCTATTCTTTCATGAGTTCTTATTCTCTTCCAATCTCAACTGAATTGTTGGAAGCCTTGATAAAAAATAGGCTGTTTTATTCTAATTAGAATTTTTAAATGTTGCATAACAGTCTTGAATGTTTTTCCTTTCCTTTCACTTCTGTGGACTGGATCCAAGTCATTTCAGTATTAGACAAGTGTTTTATCAACAAGTTCCATATAAACCCCCCAAATGGACATTTGTATATTGAAGATATATTTTTCATTGGAGCATAAGATCTTTTGATTCACTACTTATATCTCCAGGCTACAACAAGAAGCACAAATTACCGGACATTTTTGTTAAGTCCACAATGAAAGACTACTGATGACTTATTGGTAGTGGGCAAATATTTAAGCAATTCACTTATTATGGATATTAGCTTTTGAGACAATGATAACCAAGCTACAATCCATAAAACTGAATGGTTTGTGTATAAAGTTCTGGGTTGGGAGATAGAGTTCTTTATAATTTATAGTGATTAATTATGAAAGAAATGGGAGGAGGCCTTATATGATTGCTTCAGTTTGGAAGGAGAATTGCTAAGTGAGTTGAATGGGGAATATTGAGAAGAGCCAAAATTAAGGGCCTTTGAGTGGTAGAATGGAAACCTAATAGAGTAGAAACTTATTGAGTTGTTGGCCAAAGGAGTATCACGAGAACCTCTAAACAACCCAGGCTGTTGCTTGGTTCCAAATGGCATTACTAGTCACACTACTCCAACTAAAATGGCTCCCTTTTGCATGTTGGGCTCTCTGGTGAACAACTATTCCAACATTTCTGTTTCACCTTATCTAGAACCCTTTCAAGGTATTACTTATGAAACGTTGAACCATGTTATATAAGTTATAATTATATGCTCTCCAGGATCTGCATGTCTTTATAATATACACCATGTTGGCAACTTGTATGCATTTTCACATTTCAGCCTCAAGACATAGGCTTGCCATATACAGACCAAGGGCGGGCTGTACAGTACAGGTTTCTTTGCAGTGGTGCTGATTTCATTAATCATAGCTGATTCTACTGTCTCAAGAGAACAGCACACAATCTTTTAGATAAAATATTATAAGAACGGGCCATAGATCAGTTCCTATAGAATGATTTCCCCCTCAGGAACCTCACAAATGAAAACACCATTTTCTACATTTCTCTCACAGGTTTTTATTACCTAAAACCCCAAGAGAACAGGTCATTAGGCACTGTGTTCAGTGCTCTCCAAGCACCTCAGCCCTAACTTCCACATGCTTCCACAGTCCTTCCGCAGATATAATCTGAGACAGATATGTCACCTAGTCAGATCTATCACAACACCCATATTGTTCAGCAATAATTTCTGTTCCAGTTTCTTTTCTGTTCTTGTAACTAAAATCCTCTGGTTAAAAGCAATCTAGTGGGGAGGAAAGGGTTTATTTTATTTTACAGGTTATAGCCCATCGCTGATGAAATTCAAGGTAGATCTTGAAAGTGGTGAGTTGAAGAGAGGTCTGTTTTTTATTCCACACATCATTAACTTGACCAAGAAACTCATTCACAGCCAAGGGAGTTAACATTTCTATATGTCTGAGTGCCCTCATACTTGGCTAACATTCTTAAAAATTTAGAGACCACCTGCCTACAAAACGATTCAACCACACAGTGGGATGTACCTTTGTATATCAATTAACAATGAAGACAGTCTCCCAAAAACATATCTCCAGGCCAATCTGATCTGGACAATTGTCTAATAAACAATCCCTTCTTATTTGACTCTGGGCTATGTCAACTTGACAGTTAAAGCTAATTGGAATAGTGTTTACAATAACCAGTAATTACAAATGTGTTTAATGTTAATTACCTGTATTTATTGGAATATGGATCAGATTATCACAGAGAATAATTCAAACTGTACAATAAAATTGTCTATTAGGAATCTGATACCATCATCACTGTCTAAAAATCCAAATAAAATAAAATCAGACTAAGCATGTGGACTCCAAGGGAAGAGTTAGGGAAAGAATTGAAAAAGCTGAAAGGGATTGCATCCTCATAGGAAGAACAATATTAACTAACCAGATTCCCCAGAGCTCCCATGGACTAAACCACCAATCAGTGATTACACATGGAGGGACCATGGGGCTCCTGCAGCAGATTTAGCAGAGTACTGCATTGTCTTGAATCAATGGGAGAGGCCCTTGGTCCTGTAGATGCTGGAAGCCCTAGAATAGGGGGATGATAGGGAGGTCAGGTGGGAGTGGGTGAGTGTGTGGGGGAACACCCTCATAGAGATGGGAGGGGGGATAGGATAGGGGCCATGCAGAGGGGAAACTAGGAAGGGAAACAACATTTGAAATGTAAATGAACAAAATAACCAATAAAAACAAAAGAAAAATATGTCATTTCCTGGTAATATCAGGTCTTTCAGGAGGAAACTCCCTGTCTATCAAGAAGACATACCTGCCACAAGATCAGGCAGGAAGCCTTCCCACAGACCTCTCCCACTCTCTTAGGTCCCTCCTACAGACAACTCTTGCCCAGCCAACTGCCAGACATTTGTGTGGGCTGTCTACCACATGTGCAATCCCCCATTCCTTCCATGTCTCCATGTCCCAACCACCAATGGGACAAGCACAACCTTCTGGATCAGAGGGCATGAAGGTCACCAAAC
>CACVCL010023143.1:0-23873 GCA_902729485.2 Mus minutoides
CAGAAAGAGTGATTTTGGATAATTTTATCTACTCAGGAAAATGTCATGTTTTTTTTCCAGGTTAGAGGGGTTTGAAGCCAGCTTCCCATCCTATATTTCTGTATCTCCACACTCATTCCTGTCAGCAGGATCACCTTTTATCCCGTCTAGGTGCCATCTGTGTTTTTATGCACCCAATGCATTTTCTTTAAATTAATTCAGCCCTGAAATATTAACATATTTCTCTAAAAAGGGAAAGTTATTTCCCCTGCTGGCAAAGTGACAAGAAACATCAGTGGCCATGAGGAAGAGTAATTGCAGGAACGCTGAGCAGAGTCAGCGCCAACTGCTCTTGTCTGCTGGAGAGGGCTCTGAGCCTCAGGCCTGAGGAGCTGCCAAAGGCCTTCTAGCACCTCATTAAAATTACCTCCTTGTTCTGGCTACAGGAATGGGCAGGTGAGAAGTGGAGAAGGAGTATTTGCTCCCATTTGCTTCGAGGTCAGTCAACGCCATGCTTTGGTAATACCTAAAGATCTCTTGTTACTCCAGAGGTAAGAACACCTGACAAATGATGGCCCTAACAGCTCTATCTCAAAGGAGATGAACAATTACACGTAGGCCCCTGAAACCACAAAGACTGCCCTCTCCCTATGCTGTCCTAAGGGGACTCTGCTTATACAGGATTTTAGTTCCTTCTGCTTTCTCATCTGTGTTTTCCTGCCGGAAGCAGAAGCGACCTGTAAATGGAAGCTACGATTTCTAGTAAGTACAACTCACAGCAGTTTTTGAGCATATATTGCTGGCTCCCAACCTGAAAGCCCCAGGAGAGGAGGAAAGCAGGGTCGAGTGGATGCATGGGATGCTGGGAACTAATCCCTGTGCGGCAAGCAGAAGGATGAAAGGAAGAGTGAGCAGGGGCCACAAGTCAGCTCTGAATGGGAAAGGTCGCCTCACCACATTCCTTTTTGTTTTTGTTTTTGTTTTTGTTTTTGTTTTTGTTTTTCAAGACAGGTTTCTCTGTGTAGTCCTGGCTGTCTTGGAACTCAGTTTGTAGACCAGGCTGGCCTCGAACTCAGAAATCTGCCTGCCTCTGCCTCTGCCTCCCAAGTGCTGGGATTATCCTCACCACATTCTTAACCATATGTCATGAAATACACTTAACTCATGGACACAGGATACTTAGGTTATGGAACTGATCCAGTATGGCCTTGCTGTGATGTGAAAGGTGCTCTGAGTGCACAGGAGGAGATACAGTTGATAAAAGGAAGTAGGAGAGAGGGCAGATTCCTGATTACTATGGCTGAGTGATACAGACCACAGTTTCCAATGACTGTTCAAAGGTATCAGTTCAAATAAGTTTGAAGCATAATTTAACTTTAAAAAAATATTACACAGATTTACTTGCTACTGGGCTTTTCAGAACTCTAAAATGTGTGTGTATAGCGAGTAGTTCACCAAGAGATGTAATGTCTCCAGTTTCCCAAACATACTTAACTATGCTGTTACTGTCCCTGTCTCTGTTCTTCCTGTATAAACTATACAGAGAATACATTGTTGGGAAAACTGAGTTATGCAATATCCTCCTGAATGTGTAACTATACTAGGTTAAAAAAAATACAAAAGACAAATTCCTTGCAGACACATGATGGGCAAGATGCATTGGTAATGTTTAGTAGCTGCAAAGGTAGAGTCTTAGTAACAAGACAGGCTTGATTAGGATTTTTGGTTTGGGAATGTGTAAATGAGACATGGGCAACAGCTGTATGTAACAAAATAAGATGGAAAAGCTTCAGTAGGAATCGGCTACCCTAAGTAGGGTTACTAGCTAAGGAGACATACCATTTAGGATTACCAAAATCAAATGCCAGAAATAACACAGAGATCAGCAAATGGGAAAATTGCAAGGAGAAATGAAAGGGAAGAGGAGAAGAGGGAATAAAAGCTTCAAAGGAAGGAAATGATGAAGACTCCCAACAAGTCCAAATGAAAGAGGCAGGGAGACTGCAGAGCTGCACGGACAAGGTCATTTTTCTTTCCAGGTAGAAGCAGACAGAAGCAGAGGAAACCTGTCAGTCCCGAACTGTGATGAGGGAAAGGTAAAGAGGAGGTCTGTGCATTTAGGAGGGAAAGGGTAGGATGAAAAGGATGTGTATCACAGGAGTAAGGAAAGAGTCAGAAGAAACTTGAGTGTTGGGAGATCTTAGACTCTGCTTATGTCTTCAGCACTTCAGGTGTGGCTAACTCGGAGCATCACACCCCTTCCTTTCTCATGGCAGACATTACAAGCTGATCATGACACCCTCTTCCTTCTGGATATAGATTGGTCTTGGAAGCCTCAACACACCACACTAGGTAACTCCTAGTAGTTTGTTAGACTTGAACTTGATTATGATGCCTGTGTTCTGTGTGTATTAAACAATTCAGGATACTGTTTGTTGATGGTTTCGTCATATTCTCTGACGAAAGGAGACTCAAAAGAGCATCCTTGGCCATAAAAGCACAGCATTTTGACATGAGGAGTTTATGTGCGTGGATACCATAACCTCTACAGATGTGAGCAGATAGGTTATTTCAGGCACACCCTAACACTAACATAAGCATTTTATACTCGATATTCCCAAGGCCATAAAAATCTATTCATCATTCAAATTCTCTCACCTAGTAAAGTGACAGGAGTTACCTTGAAACAGCAGGTGAGAAAAAGCAGAGCTTTCTCCCCTTCCTCTCCTGTAGCCCCATAAGGAGTCACTCCTTTACAAAGTTTGGCAGAAGCACTGCAATGTCCCTATTCACTCATTTCCCCCAACCACTGCCATGTAACACACAATGTTGAAAAAGCTCCTGTAAACAAAACAGCCCAATGGTATTGATAAAGATCAGGCCACTTGAGGAAACATCAGGCTTTTATCAATGGCAGTAAAAAGGAACTGTAGTATCTTCATTGTGGAATAAGGATTTAAAAGGAAGAGTGGGAGTGAGGGGGGGTTGGGGGTTGGGGGTGTGGGGCGTGGGATAGCATGCGGCAAGTCACATTGGTCTCCATTCCCTCTTGTATGCTTATTAACATCCAGCTATACACACACACACACACACACACACACACACACACACACACACACACACGGGCATCCAAGGCTTTGCCTATTCATACAAAGAACCACTTGAAGGTACACAATACCCTCAGCCCTTCTTCAGCCCGAGCAACATTCAATGCCTCCTTTGAGCTATTTTATTTGAACACCCTGGTGAGTTATTCATGTTCTGCCAAACAGCTCCTAATGCTCTAAGAAGGAGTTGGGGAGGGTTACCTTCTGATGACTCTTATGGACTAATGCCAGCCACGAAGATGAAGATGCTCATTCTACTATGCAGGCATCATGGAGACTGAGAAAGAAAGGATGGGGGCAGTGGTGCTGGGGGAAGGGAGCAGATCTCTCACCGTTCTGTCAGGCTTGGGAAGCCTAGTCTCCAAAATAGATAATTCTTCACTGCTGTCAGCCATTGCTCCAGCAATGGACTGCCCAACCTTGGGCCCTTCTATGGAAGCCAGAAGAGGCCTTCCAACACATCTTTGTGTTCTTCTTTGCCACAGGGCCATTGCTAACCACAGCACCATTCACAAGCTCTTCACTCCCATGGGTGCTTCATAATATTAGAGCATATGTCTCCTGTATTCCCAAGCAAGCCCTATTCAGAAGCTGGATTATGTCTCCCTGGTCTCTCATCTCAAGTCACCTTTTCCTCTATTTATAGCTGTATTTGTCTCCAAGTACCCATGGGATATTGGTTCTGACCTCCTCTACCCTTCATGGATATCCACTGATGTTCTAGTCCTTATATCAAATCACAGAGTACCTAAAAATAACCTATGCATATCCTTTATAGACTCAGAACCATGTGTAGAAAGAGTTGCACTGTCATATTTAGAGGCTAATGACAACTCTATATACAATATGTGTCCACACAATATTCTTTTTGTTTGGTTGGTTTTGTTTTTTGTTTTATTGAGACATGCTTTCTCTCTGGTAGCTGCCTCTCCTACAACTTGCTAGGCTTGCTATGTAGACCAGGCTGACTTTGAACTGACAGAGATCTGCCTGCAAGTCGAAGGATTAAAGGCAACACCTGGCCAATATTCCTTTTTTTGTTTTGTTTTGTCAAAAAGTTTCAATCCACAATTGGTTGAATCTAAAGATGTAGAAAATACAGGCAGACTGTATTTATGAATACACACTTGTGGCTGCTTCCCTGATATCCTCACTAAACTGAGAGTGCTGTAAGGTTACAGCAGTATAAGATCTTGCATGGATGCTCTTATGTGCGTGCCACCCCCACACACCACAGTGACATGTGGCTAAAGGCTTCAGAAATGGGACTGTTGCCTCAACTCCCCATTATAGCTGTGAAGGAACTTGGACTCTTGTCATAGCTGCCAAATAAAACTGGTGTTGAGACTGCAGACGTAACCGAGGTGGTAGACTGCCTGCTTCGTATGTATGAAGTTCTGAGTTTGACTCTCAGCACTCCATAAGCCAGGTGTGTTGGCATATTTCTAAGATGCCTGCACTTGGGAAGTGAAGGTATGGTGGAGGGAGGGTCATAAACTCAAGGTCATCCTTGGCTACATAGCAAGTTTGAGGCCAGCCTGGGCCACATGGAATTC
The DNA here is from genome assembly GCA_902729485.2 of Mus minutoides. NCBI lineage: Eukaryota > Metazoa > Chordata > Mammalia > Rodentia > Muridae > Mus > Mus minutoides. The sequence continues at coordinate 4,643 of CACVCL010023143.1, forward strand.
TGTTTTTTTTTTTTTTTTAAATGGAGTCAAGTCACCTTGTATGATAACATTGATATGGTTGGTTCTCCTAGGTTCTTCTGGGAAAACAGACCTTCCTTTTGGAATTAGTACAAACAAAAGCAATGTTGACAACTTCTGTGATATAAACCATCTACTCACGTTGGCTTAGAAGCCTCTGCTTGATCTGTCTGAAGTTTCTCTCCACCCTCCACCTCCATTGTGCAGTATACAATTCGATTTGGTGCCAAGGACTTAAGGCCTTGGACTTCCATGATCACCACCTGAAACAGAATCACATAAGATGGACTGAATCCCGATGCCGGGGGCAGGGTCAGAAGCTGTTTTTCTGTGGGCACTGGACTATGCATAGACAGGCTGGTCTCCAGTCAAGTTGAGATGCTGAACCCTGGGACCGAGGTGATAATTTATCTACATGAGATGAAAGGAGTTTTCTCATGTCTCCTGGAACTCTGGCTCCTGTCTAAGTTACCCCCCACAACAGCCCCCACAAGAGAAGCATGGCTAGCAGTCATGTAGGCAATGTCCCAAGCCATTCAATTCTCTGATTATTTGAAAAAATATTTTGCAGCAGTGTACAAATCTGAATGGTAGCCTGCCCTGATGCTAGGACAGTCCAGCCCCACGGGCTCCTGCCTCCCCTCACTGTGCTCCGTTTCCCAAACACATCCGTAAATAGAGGTGCGAAGGCTTTGGCTGGCGGCTTTACTACAGTGTGCATTTAGTTTTCCAATTAAAAGTATGTGGGGACTCAAGGGCATTGCACTCTGTGCTTGTATTTATAAGCCAAAGCCATTTGAATCCTGCATGCAGAGAGCATGGCTGAGGCCTCACCTACACCTATATTCCAAGTAATCAACTATTTAATATTGAGGTCTAATCATGAATTAGAAAGTTACATACTTAAAAGCTTCATGAAAGTAAATAAAATACTTTCCATCCTCCCATATGTTGGAAGACAAGAGTGGCTAGGGAATAAATTGCCACCTTTAATTGGCAGTAATCAAATCCAAACGCACCAAAAGAACACACTCAGTACCTCGAGTGGCAGTTCTTCAAAAAAATGTAAAACGACAGAGCTTCTGTGAGGTTACACTGGTGATCTTTCTCACCCAAACAGTTCTGTATTTAATCGAGATCCACCTCTTCTGACACTGTGATGTGAAGATGGGCTGATTGGAGGAAAACTGACTTATCCACAGCATCCATAAGGACAGCCAGAAGGTAAGTTATCCTTTCCACACACTAATTAAATGTACAAAACTATCATCATGTCTCCTGGTCTTTCTAAATCTGATATCATCAGACAATTCTTATGGGATTTAGGGTTCTCTCTCTCTCTCTCTCTCTCTCTGATACAAGAAAACATTTTTGAACATTTTTTTTTTTTTACCATAAAGCAATAATAAATGTTTGCGGAAATAAAGTGGCATTGCTTGACTTGAACATTATAAAAATGTATCAAAATATTACAGGGTACTTAATAAACATCTATGTGTCAGTTAAATGTGTGTGTGTTCTTGGGTGGCCCATTTGGAGAGTTTTTATATAGTTTCCAGGGCAGAATAGAGCATCAGCAACAGGCACAATATGATTGGTGGAACAGTGCACTCTTTAAACTGATTGGTCTTTAGGGAATGAGGAAGTAGGGGCTTAATTAGCCTCTTCCTTCTGGTCTATGTGCTTTCTGACCTGTCTTTTCCAGGAGGGGAGGGATGTCTGGTGGAATTTTCCAACATCTCTGAGCTATCCTCTTCACAAATCCCCCTGTGCTTGAATAGTTTGTTAAAGTACATCCCAGTCTGTCCTGCATCCACACAGCTTTTCTTGAGGTACAATTTTAGGAGCCATACAATTCTCCCACAGTGTATAGCTCTGTGACTTTTTAATAAGATTTCCAAGCTGCGACACAATCATCTGAAATTCCCTTAGGCCATACTCCCCAGCAATACATCTTATGCCTATTTCTACTTTCAACCTTATATCACATTGATACTATGCTCTCTAATCCTATAGATTAACCTTCTGTAGATTAGTGTTCAATATGAGTGGGGTCATACTATCATATCACTTGTGCAAGAAGCCAGCTTCTTGCAATAAGTATTATATTGATGAGGTTCATTCATATCAACATGTGCATCAATAAGTGTTCTTTTTACCGGTTGTATAGTATTCTGCTATGTACACATGTTGCATTTTCCTTTTATCCATTGTGTAGGATTAAGGCTGTTACTATTCTCTAAATACATTTGTGTGGACACGTGACTTCAGCTCTCTTGGGTTGGTATCTGAGCATAGAATAGCTAGATAACATCACAATTGTATATTGAGCCTTTTGAAAAAAAATGCTAACTTAATTTCTAAAGAAACTGTGCCGTTTTATGCTCCATTTACCTATAGACTTGGGTTAGATGGGACCGAGTCGTTCTTAGCTGTCTGAACCAGTTTCCCAGTGAAGTCTGATGCTGGTGAATCAACATCCTTCAAAAGGAAATACATGTAGAGCCAACATGGTGAGAGATATAGAAGAATGCATTGACTCTCCCAGAGCACTCTACTGAATTGGCCTGGGCAAAGTCTTACTCTGGAGGCTGAGATCAACAAAACAAAAACAGAACAGAATGCTTCACAAGGACTCTACCTTATAGCCACCAGGAGAGACAATAGGGAAAAACAAAAAACAAAAACAAGCAACTCTTTCTAACTTCTCTAGATCGCACGTCTCAAATGATAATGCAGGCTTCTAAAATGTAAGCTTTCTAAATCGCCAAAAGCCTTTCCAGAATCCTTGAGACTGCCTTAAGACAGGGAAAATAATTCAAAATTACAATTGTTAGTTGGCTCTTCAGACTGCACTTTCTTAGGAGAGCAGTGGGCTCCAGGAGTGGGCCGTGGTACACTCGCTGATAGGGTGACCCGTCCTATCAAGCTGTTAATTTAAAAACTATTCCAGGACCGAAGGGAGAAAGCAAGATTCGCTGGGCTAAGCACATGGGTCTCCTTGGCTATCTAACCATACTAGTGCACTTTCAGAGACTTGGGACTTACCTCCAAGGAGAAGTTCAGCAGGACATCTGACTTGGAAAGCTGGTTCTCACTCTCCTCACCCATGTCAATGATGGAAGCATTGTGACTGCGTTTCAGTTTCTGCAGCTTGAACTCTCCACCCTTGGACACCGGCATGCTCTCCAAGTTGGCCATGAGCAGGTTGACAGAGGACTTCAGCTCCTCAATGTACATGTTTTCCATTTCTTTGGATACAAACTTAGGAAATTTGCGTTCCTTGTAAAAGAAAGGGCAAAGTATAATCAGAGTAGAGAACTGACTCACATAGAAGGTTTGCACACCAGAGACAGATTTGACCATATCAACCACTAACACATTTACCCTGGTGTTATGGAAGTGTGTCAGGAACACATTCCATCTGGATGTGGAGCCAGGTTTTCTAGTTATTCATAATCTCTCCATAGGTAGGAAGACAGACATAAACATCTAGTAAGGAAGAAGAGTTTGATTATTTTACTCTTTTCCCTGGTTCTCTCCAGCAAATTGAATATGTGGAAAGAAAAATTGGTGATTTTTTGTTTGTTTTCAAATCTAATCCCAGTTTCAATATTTTTTCCCTTCTTTATCAAATGCAGCTGAGTTGTTTGTAAGTTATGGGAACAAAAGCACACCCTATTTCTGGATATCTGTACAGATTTTTCTCCCATTAATAATTCAAAAGTAGCTCATTTGAGATGTTTCAACCATAGCCTTGTGGCTATTTCTAAGACAAATACTTAACTATCCTCAAGGAAAAATTGAAAACATTAACAAAGTAAAGAAAAACATGATTGCAAGTGTTCAGGAAAGTAGTCACGGTGCATAAGAATCGGCCAATGTCATTCTACCTCTCAGCTACAGCTTCTGTGGGGATCGCAACACGCTAATCATGCTACATGGTTGTCCACTCAGACCTCTAAGTTTCCTGAGTGCCTTGAATTGGATTGATGACCTTATCAAAGAGCCACTTCCAAGCTGGAAGATGAAATTTCCCATGAAACCCTACTCTACAGCCTTGTAATTGATAGGGTGAGAGGCAAGCCCAATCTGTTTGGCTTTCTTTCTATTTTACAAGTTATAGACAAATCCAATTTAAACTGGTTTAAACAACTGGAGGAACTGATTAGCTTGGAAATGTCCCAGGATAAACTCAGCTTCAAGCAAGGTTGAAACTAGAGTTTTAACGCTAAAACCCCAAATAATTGTTTTCTCCCCAAAACCTTGCTTTTAAGATTCTCTGTATGAAGCCGGAGGTGGTGGCACACACCTTTAATCCCAGCACTCGAGAAGCAGAGGCAGGCAGATTTCTGAGTTCGAGGCCAGCCTGGTCTACAAAGTGAGTTCCAGGAGAGCCAGGGCACACAGAGAAACCCTGTCTCGAAAAACCAAAACAAACAAACAAAATTTCTCTGTATGATTTGTGTTCTTGATTGTTAACAGAATGGGAATAGTGTCTATCAGCATGGAAACAAACTCTGGGCACATTTGTGGGGCGGTTCTGTATTAGGGTAATTGAAGAGCCACCTATTCCATGGGTATCAGGGACTGACTAAACAGAAGAAAGTGACTATTAACCTTTATTACTCTCTGCTTCCTAACTGGACACAATGCCACCAGCCACTTCACACCACCTGCTCCTGATCCTTCACTGCCAATGCACTGCACTCTCAAAGTATGAATCAAAAGAATCCCTTCCTTCTTTAACTTGCTTCTGGTCAAATATTTGGGCCTAGAAACAAGAAAATTAACAGATACATCTGAATTGGCTCCAAACTTAGTGTGGTTCCACCCAATGTCCCTATAACATCGCTGAGGATCTATACATCATGACATCATATCACACTATCTATGAGAAAAATAAATACTTTGTGTCTATGAGAGATTAATGAATCACCATATAGCTGGGATGGACCTTGATCTGAGTACACGAGACGTGAATTGGTTTGATAATTCTTCATGCCAAGGAGTAAGATATTGATTACATGGATGCTCAACTAAAGTCAACTAAGCAGTTCTATTAAGTGACCATCAATCAAGCAGATTCACTGTTTTAAGCAACAGAATTGAGAAGCATCAAGAATGCAATGGGTAGTTAGTTATCAATGAAGCTGAAACAAAATGAACATTTCCCTGAGCGTTTGCTGCCATATTGAATCAATCCAATGATGAGTAAGCAAAGAGGAGTGAAAGAAACGACAAGCAATAGATAAGGAGGGCTAAGGAGAAGGGACTAGAGGAAAGCATACAGGAAGTAAAAAGCAGGAGAGAAGCAGGAGAAGCTGTTCAGAATCATGGAAATGAAGCTTGGCTTCTATCAACTTTCTAATTCCCACGTGGTCTAACATCTACTCTTGAACATCAATTCCTTGGTATTGTGATTTAAATATAAAATGTCCTCCATAGGAACATGTGTTTGAACACTTGATTCCCTAGCTGGCATCTTTTTGATTGAGAAGGATATGGAACCATTAAGAGGCAGAACCTTGCTTGAAGAACTAGGGCACTGGGAATGGATTTTTTGAGGTTTCATTTGCTGTTGTCTCTCTGTATCCTGAATGTAGATGTGATGTCATCAACCTGCTTCCTGATCCTGCCTGCTGCCTTGCCGTCCTGACATGATGGATTCTGTCTGGGACTGTACGCCTAACTAAGCTCTCTCTCCCTTAAGCTGCTTCTCAAGGTTATTTTATCACAGGAAAAAAAAGAGAGAGAAAAGAAAAGAAAGAAAGAAACTAATACACTTGGGAGTCTCCTCTTCCTTTCAGTAATTCCCCTGACCACTAGTTAGCTAAGAGTGTTTTGTTCTCATGAGTGCACCACCTTCACTGCAATAGGTGTAGATATTCCTCTAAGGCTTACTGAGTGATGCCTATGGGCTGGGCCAGGCTCCGGCCTTAGCCAGTGGGGTTTCCTAAGGGCTAGTCCCGCTTTTCTCTTGCTCCTTGGTCACTCTCGGCCTTTTGTCTTATTCCACATTCAACTTCAACAAGTCTCCTTGTTGGGTCACCACTACTTTCTACTTTCTGGGTATCTTTTATTGAAAGATGCCAGCTCTTTGCTTTTCCTTTCAAACCCTGTATCAACCCTAACCCCCCAGTATGATGGCATTTATAATGAGACCTCAAAGATACAGCCCTTATGAACTAGATGGTTGTCTTCCAACGAGGCCACAGCTAATGTATTTGCTCTTTCTTCCATGCATGGACACTGTGGAAAGATGACTGTCTAGAGACCAAAGAAGGAGCTGAGAATTTGCTGCTGCCTTAACCTTGATCTTCCAGTATTATGGAACTATGGGAAACAAATTCTAGGGTTTTTTTGTTTGTTTGTTTTGTTTTTTGTTTTGTTTTTTGTTTTAAAGCAGCTTGAATAGACTAAGATAGCATACTTAAAATCAACAAATCATTTATGAGTTGTATTTGACTAGTGTCTGTCTTTCATTCTGGGCTATGAATCAGGGTCATACAGTTTTGACATGCCACTAAAAAATCTTAACATCCATGTAATGTGTAACACTTAGTAAGCATTCAGTATACATGAACTGAGTGGCTGTGTCAATGACTTATCAAAAAAATCTATATTAAATATTAAAGCAGCTACAACTCAGCAGTGAGGAGAGGCAGGATGACCATGACTTAAGTTCTGCTGTCCCATGGGGAATGAGTATGAGGGTCTGAACCTATGCAGCAACCTCAGTGTTCTAGTTCCTTCTAGAAGCTCTGAATTCTACCACTTCCTGCTTAAGGGTGGTACTCACACTGTGTGGGGGTTTCTAAATATACTTTAGGTGGATGTGTAAGCAGCAGGCTGGAAATAATACAGTCATAGTATTGACAGAAGTCAGTGGTGAGTCAGTGAGAGCTCCCCAAAGCCTAATATCTCTAAACCTTCTTCCCCTCATGCTTGAAATTCCTAATTCTTAAACTCCTTAAGGGTCAGTGGGGATCCTTAAAACTGGGACAAAGTTGGTGTAGAACCCTGAAGGCATGGGAACTTGAATGCTTGGCTTTTATTGAAATGGCCTGACTTAGAAAACACACAAACCAGTGAACACTGTGACAGTCATTAGAGAGATTCTGGTGGGAGAATGCAATCATTTCTCCAAGGCTTCACTGTTATTGGTGGGAAAGATGTATACAGAATCATCAAAGTAAACATTTGAATAGACACCCAAGGGATATGGATGCCTCCTGAGAGAACCGGTGGGGCTTCACAGAGGAGATATATTTGGCTAAAGGTCTGATCAATTAAGAAGAGTTTGCCTTGAGGTTCAGTTAGCTGAGAACAGAGCAATTGTTTTTTTTCCCCTTCAGTGGAAGATGTAGATAACCATGAATCCAAGAAGATTCAGATCACTAAACATAGTCCCCATAGTGCTTCCCACTTTTTCTACACATAGTCTACCTGGAGAGTGAAGAGAAGACAGAGGAAGACATGGTCTCAACAGTACTTATATCACAGAAAGGCTACCACATGGCAAAGTTTTCACCCCACCTATATCACAGAAAGGCTACCACATGGCAAAGTTTTCACCCCACCTATATCACAGAAAGGCTACCACATGGCAAAGTTTTTACCCCACCTATATCACAGAAAGGCTACCACATGGCAAAGTTTTCACCCCACCTATATCACAGAAAGGCTACCACATGGCAAAGTTTTTACCCCAAGAGTTTAAAGTATGGTATTTTGACTTTTCATCTTCATCTTTATTTTTTTAAAGTTGTGAAGTTCACATTATGCACCCCAATCCCACTCATCTCCCTCACGCCTTGTGCCTGCCCTCCATCCTTGCAGCCTTCCTCTCTAACAAAGGAAAGCATATCTCATGGTGGAAGCTGCAGTGTGTCAGTGTAGCCCATAGTTTACCTCTTTTTCCTCCCTTCCCTGTTTGCCAATGTTCATTGCAATAACTTGTTGGTCTGGTACAAGGCCCCTTGTTTCTGCTACTCTATTAATACTGGATCCTCACTGGGACTCCCCTTGGATACCCTGTTGTTGTCCTGTATCATGGAGATCCTGTAGCTTTGGATCTGTAGAACCAGCCTCTTATGCACTCTAGCATTTCATGAGTGGGGTAGTGGGCCAATTGAAATTCATGGATCTGGTCCTGAAAGGTATTTGTGCTGGACAGTTGTCAGCTCTCCTGCCCCGACACCATTGGAATGAATTATCCTGTCCAGTCCTTGCTGACCCATCCAATGCCACCATCAAGGGGAAGAGCAAGTTTTTCTGCTGCCCTGCCCTCAGGGTGGACTTTCCCTCAACTCATATAACCAGGGCTAGCTCTATTCTACTGCCTAGGTAAGATTCATGGCCCATTCTCCCATGTGTTTCAGTTGATTCGGGAGAGATAGCCCTTGAGTCATGAAAGCAGGAGAGCTGGCTCTCTGTCCCTCATCTGCTACAGCATTTGGGAGAGTAGGCCCTGCACCTTGTCTGGGCAGTACATCAGAGCTGGTCCTGTTCATGGGGACTGTGGGTGAGCTGGCCCTGTGGGTATGAGCTCAGGAGAGCCAACCCAGACTCTTGTCTGCTGTGAGGTGGCCCAGATGAGGGAGAGTCGTCCTCCTTTCCTGTGGCTCTTGCCACACATGGTTGGTGAGAGAACTGGCCATGTCTTTTATCATTATTTTAAAGCTCAAATATTAGTATAGATGGGATATTTGAAAGGGAAGTTAGTAAATAGGATCTTGCAATTTTACTAATAGTTGTCCTTGCCAAGAGGATGGGGAGAAAAAGAATAGCATTTTTGAAATAGTTTGCCTTTTCCTAATCAGCTTTGAGAGAGCACATCAAATCTGGTTTCTACTGTCACTTACTTGTGACTCACTTAAGGGTGTGTGTGTGTGTGTGTGTGTGTGTGTGTGTGTGTGTTGTATATGCTTATATGCATGATGTCTCTGTGTGTGTGCATAAGATGTATATGCTTGCATACATAATGTCTATGTACACATGTGTGTATGTGCGTGCATATGATGTATGTTTGTATTCATGATCTCTCTCTCTCTCTCTCTCTCTCTTTCTGTGTGTGTGTATGTGTGTGTGTGTGTGCATGCTCATGTGAGTGCAGGCACACATGTAGAGGTTTGAAGACAACTTTGGGTGCTGGTCCTTACTGTCTGTCTTTTGAAATGGGGTCTCTTTGCCACTTGTTGCTGGGTATGCCAGGCTAACTGGTGCATGAGTTTTTGACTGTGCCTTCTACTTTTTTAGAGAAGGTTGAGATCATAGGCATGCTCTACCACATTTGGCTCTATGTGGGTTGTGGCCTTTATGACCTCATATTTATATAGCAAATGCTACTGTGCCATCTCCCAGCTCCACTTGATGCCTTTCACTCCTCCGTCTTGCCGTGTTTGAAGAAGACCCAGTGAATGGTTGCAGACTTCAACATTCTGTCGCAGAGTTATTTCCCACCAAATTCTGCAGCAGAATACTGAGAAAACCCAAAGAATGATGACTTGTCCCAGAAGTTGGACAGTTTCAAATGGCATCATAAAAAGAGCTCGATAAAACTGAAGCCTGCGAGGGAAAACAAAGCCATTCATTTCCTCTTCTGAGCACAGAGCCTTGAGAAGAAAGCATTTTGTCAGTCTAGGCTGTGATTCTCGAGTGGAAGTCTCGGTGGCAGACTCATTACAAACACATTTCAAAGCCACGGCTGTGCCCAATAAGAGAACTGTAGCTTCCCATCTCCATTGTCTTCTTTGCAGAGATAAAAATGACAAAAAGTACGTTTTTATTCATATTGCTTTATGAAAAAAGACAGGCACGGTGTGGAGTGGGATGGAGCCTCCAGACAAATAAATGTCTGCTGGCCACTCACTGTTGTTTATGCTGGACAATATTGCTCAATGGGGCCAGTCACCAGGGCCAATCATGTCCAGCTACATTAATGAAATATTGGAGCACTTTTAAAAATTAATACCTATAAGCACTGTAAGACTTGCTAACTATTAGCTTTTCCATCTAAGCTTTGAATATTTATCTAGGAAGAAGGAATGGGTTGTGTGTGAAATCTGACAAGGCTATGCTCACTCAAAGAGTGTAGCCTGAGATTCAAATGACATTCTCATGGGATTAGGAGGAAGGTGACAGAAAGGCAATGGATAGGGGAGCTCACCAACAGTCTTGTAGCTGTTTCATCCGATTCTCCCAACACTTCCTGGGTTCTTCCCTGTTTCAAGTGCTGTGGTTATCAGTGGGGAGTGAGGGAGCCAGCTGGGAATCATGTGCACACGTGACACAAAAGCCACCCATTAGACCATGAAATTATAGACATCCACAGGCAATGCAGAAGATATCAAGGAACCTTATCTAGCATAGGGTGAAGCAGCTCAGTGTCCTGGGCTGATGCTTGCTGGCTTTGTGATGTTTTATAGCTAGTTGGGGTTTCATATTTGCAATATAGAAAATAAAATAAACCGCATAGGGTTCCAATGAAGAACAAAAGACACTAAGTACATGGATACTTATTGGCCACTGATTCAGTATGATCCATCTGTGTGTATTTTTGTCTTTCTGTCTGTCTGTGTGTATGTCTCCACACACATACCAACTGTGATATTGCCACCATCACCACCAGAATTACTGGTAAAAAAAGATAGCCAGTGGCTGCGGTAAAGCTGATCAAGCTAAATCACATTACAGCATTCTATGTGCCACTTATGTGTCACAATGAATTAATGGTTCACAGTTTAGGGCTGTGGGTGTGGTGGGAAGCTGACTTATTCTTGTCTTTCTTCTGTCTGAAAGAGAGAGGGCACACACATGCTGATTCGTCTGATGGTGAACATGTTTACAACAGAAACAGCATGGGCTGTACAGTCCCTTTCTTGGAGTCCAGATATCACTCAGCAAGCATTCTGAATCCAAGGAGACAGCTCTACAAATCACTGCTACTTCACTTTTGCATCTATATAACTGAAGGGGGTACAGAAATGCCAATAGACATTGGGTAGCTATTTGCTGGAGTAACAGCTGACAGGGAGAGAGGGCAGGAGAGGCCAGTCTTCCCATCCTGTCTTGGAGTCATCTCCTGCTTTGAAGACAGGACTCTTCTTTCTGCTTGCTTGTTGAGTGAACTCAGGCATAGCAATTGAGCCTTCTGATGTAGCTCTTCTGGGAGAATTACTATAATGCCAAAGATTGCTTATAACTGGTCTAAGTGAGAAGAGCTGTGAAACCTTAGGGCTGGTGCTTGAAACATTCAATAAAGGACTCAGTGGTGGAGAGAAAAGAAAGACTAGAGCATAAGTTTATTGTACCCTCAGACTTGGGTGGTGAGTGAAAGGTCCATATTTGGAAAGTATCTTAGTAAATCTAGAAGACAAATTAGTCAAAAATACAGTTTTTAATCAAAGTAAACTTGGACAAATCTTCCGATATCTCTGCTTTGGGCTCTGTTCTGATAAAGAACAATTTTGTCCATAAGGCTCTGAGAGGGTTGAGGGGATTATCATGTGAAACAGCTATAGGAGAGCCCGACACTTAGGAAATACTATGTGAAAGGCGGTTAATAGTATTAGGTATATCTGGGACAACCTGCTTCATAATGATCCTGAAGTAATACTGCTAAAGTACCTCCTCACCCCAAGGGATATATTACCAGCACCCATGTGTCCAGTGAGGCCCTTACTTTTATTTGAGGAAGGTTCTTTAGCTCAAGCTGTCCTTGAGCTGGATATATAGCTGAGGATAATTTTGAACCTCTGATTTTTTCCTGTCTTCACTTCCAGAATGCTGGGATTGCAGCATGCACCACCAGGCCCTGTTTATGAGGCACTAGGGACTTCAGTCAGTATTCTATCCATGCTAAAGGCAACATGCTTAGCTGGCTGACTGTGCCAGAGTTAGCTACGAAGAAACTTGGGTTAACCATAGGCTTGATTCTTAGAACTGCAAATTTGAAGAAAGTAGGGGGACAAAGAGCTAAGGGGAAGGAAAGGGATCTGAAGAAGTAGGTGATGGCTGACTGGTTCCCTTTTTGTGTATTTCAGAAGTTATGAAATAGCTAGACATCATGTCTGAAAAGCAAGGAGTGTTGCTTTATAGAGTAAGAAAGGCTAACCAATGTGACGCAGAGACAGCAGCAGGGAGTCCTGGTCCTCTAGGGCCTCTGCTTCTAGCTCTTGCCGAGGTCTGGCTACTCTTCACCCAGCATCCCTATGCTTCTTGTCCCTTATGATCATCCTTCACATAAGCTTGCTCTGGTTGGTGCCTCTAACCTGCAGTTAGAGGTGCTTAATCCACTTTGTTAATCCAGTCTGGGGGAGAACAGAGTGGATCGGACATGATGGATGGGCCAATATTCAGCCATTTCTGGTTATAACACATATAGGAACTGACCTTCAGGATATGAATTGAATTGCACATCCTCACTAAAACTCAATGTGATGTTGGTAATAGGTAACCAGGGAACATCAAAGAAAGATTAACAGAGGTGCATCATTTAAGTTTGTCAAGAGCTGGAAGATAGGCAACATCTTCATATTTTATCCAATGCTTGGTAGCTCCAACTATGTTTAGGGAAAAGCAGTCACACAATTAAACCTCAGACGTTCCTGATCCCACACATGCAAACATTGAGACTATTCCTCAGCGCTACAATGGAGTTTGTCTCTTCCCACACATTTGTTTTTACAGCTTTATTCTGCAGACATTTTCCTACCAACATTACCATCATTATCCTGCAGTTCATTGTGCCCAGGAAAGAGCATCATCGGTTTGGTTTGCATCAATTATCACCTATTAGCATGTTCATCATGACCAGGGAAGGTTAGGGGTCACATTTGGTTCCCTTTGAATGAAGGACTCCCTCTAGGAACCAGTGAGCTTGGACCTGGGCATGAAGCTCAGCAGAAGAACAATGAAGGTCAGGGTCAATGCTGATGAGTTATGATGAGGGTGCTACTGGCGTAAAAGAATACTCCATAAGACCATAGACAGCATTGAGGAGAACAGATAATAGAAATGTGAAGAGGTCACTTAGGAGTCCTTGGTACCTTTAGTTGTTTGGAGACCCTGCATGGAGCCTCAACTGACTCTAGGCCTAGTAAATAAGAACAAAAGTCATCTGAATGGCCTGGTTAATTTTCTAGAAAAGCTCAGCTCAAAGTTGTCGGTGATTTTTACTTTGTATGAAAATCTTTAAGATGGGGCTAGGGGAGGGGGTCTTTTGATTTTTTTTCAGAGATAAGTGTTATTGATTTACTATATAGCAAATGTTATCTACAGTTTTGAAAAGTTAAAATCAGTCTAACATTAGTTTCTTGAATTATAATACTAAGCTTCAAAGAAAATAAAACTTATGCTTCTGCAAGATGTGTAAGCATATTCATGGGGAGCTAATAGTTACCCGATAGGCAAATAAATGCTCCTAGCTGCCTTTGTTTTCCAGGAAATCCACCGAAAGGAGACACCGAGTTTACCAAAGAGGTAAATTCTCAAACCTTAGTGATATTTACTCTCACATTAAGCAGATTTCAAAACACAAGAGTCTCCCACACTACCTTTAGCCAAATCCGTAGCTGCTTACTATTTATAGGCACCAGACTGACTTGACTATACACCTTAAAGGTGTCCAAAAAACCAAGACGCAAACATTTCCACAATACTAAGCACTAAGAGAGTGTTTTCCATCCTGGAATCTTCCCTTGACTTTTCGTCTAGCAAGACGTTTTTCTATACATTCAAACTGGGCTACTTCTCCCTGTGGCAGGAGCTTCAGCACAAGGCTCTCTCCTGCTCACCCCCACCCCTGCCACTTCTGACAGCCTTTCACCTGTCCACACAGCCAGAAGAGAAAGGTAGCTGTATAAATGTTCGACACTTTGTCCTTAATGGCTATTTGAAATCAATTATGCTTTAAAAGTATTCCATTAAATATTATTCATTTTAGATAGAAGTTTCTTGGGGGAACCCTTAAATTCTTTGCTAGGGTAACTGCCTCAGCCTATTGCCAGCATGTTATTTCATGGCCTATTATGGTTTGGATATTAAAATGTCTGTGTAAAAACTTAGAAATATTCAAGGCTTGGCTGTTGGCTTTTGAGGGAGTGATTGGATCATAAGGGTTTTGATTCATTAATGGACTAATCTGCTGATTAACTTATTGCTGGGTGGACTGTGAGAAGGTAGGGCCTGTTCATAGGAAGTAGGTCACTGGGGGCTGTAGTCTGAACTTCAAATGTCTCCTGTGGGAGCCCCAGTCTGTGGTGCTGTCTGGGAAGGCAGAAGAACCTTCTGGAAGAAACCTTGATTGAAAAAGTGAGATGCCAGGAGAAGGCCTTGAGACTACAGCCTTGCTTTACCTCCTGTTCACTCTCTGCACTCCGAGTGTGAATACAATGTGAATGCCTAGCTTCCTGCTTCTGACCATGCCTTTCCTGCCCACGGTCCCATCTTCCCCGCCATGATGGGCTGCATCTCTCTGAAAGTCCAAGTCAAAATAAACCCCTTCTCTTCTTAAGTTGCTTTTCTGGCTTGATTTATCAGAGCAACAGTAAAAGGAAACAAAGACACATTTTTCAAGGGTACATGCCCCTGAGCCCTTCTTGTCTGCTTCTGCTTCCTGGATGGCACGAGGTAAGCAACCTCCTCTCATACATGCCCTTACCGCCTCACCTCAAACTCAAAGCACTGTTCCAAGGACTGACACCTCTGACATCATGTGGGAAACCAAGTTCTTCCTCCTCTAAGAACTTTCTGTGGGTATTTTGTCTTAGCTATAAGGACTTACTAACATGAGACCTCAGTTGATCGTCCAGCACAGCTCCTGCATTAGTGCTTATCTTGCATAGGCTAGATTGCCTCACTCTCCAAAACAAAGATATGTTCTTAGTGAGATGTTTAATTATTGACTCAGAGGGAGCATATAAACAGAACATCTTGCAGAGTCAGGACCCAATAAATGCTACTGGCATGAAGACTAATTATCAAAACATGAATGTCGACAACAGGAAAAAAAATAGATGATACCAAGCTATAGGCATCAACAATAAGGTACGATCCCAAGTTTAGAAGAGACCTATTCACCAGGAGACTTGGTCAGGTAAGTAAGGGTCTGTATGTGGAATGCTGCAGAACAAAGGTGAGAAGGGAAGCTATCTGCTAAGTCCTCATGTACATGTTTGAGGTCAAATGCTGAAGAATGAGGGAGAAAACTGGCTGAATGGAAGAGAGAAGAAAGATCTCAGGCTGAGAAAGCAGTGGATACAAAGCTTAGCCCAGGTCTGTGCCATCAGCAGGAGACATTCTGTGGCTGTGTTCTGAAGCTGTGGTGGCAAGTTGTCATGTATAATGATATACAAAAGAGGGTACACTCCATTGCCTCGGCAGAGCCTTAGCTGTCATTGAAAAGTGGTTGTATTGTCCTTGAGCTGTGTGGGTTGTGCTGAGGGAGTCTGAGGCTCTTGATAAGCTGGTCATATCTGAGGTTTAGAATGGCAACTGAGTTTTTGTCACAGTGAACCATATACTCACTAGCGGCTATTGGAACAACCAAGGATTGCCTCCCCTCCCCTTCTCTCCCCTCCCCTCCCCTCCCCTCTTCTCCCCTCTCCTCCCTTTCCTTTCTCCTTCCCTTACTTCCTCCTTCCCCTTCTCTCCCTTCATTTTCCTTCACTTCTCTTTTTTCTCTTTTCTTTTTCTTTCTACAGAGTTTCATGGCTGGCTTACTATGTAGCCAAGAATGACTCTGAACTGTTGGTCTTCCTGCCTCTTCCTCAGGACTGCTAGTGCTACAGGTGTGTGCTACTTTTTCTGGCTTGTTTACTCAGTTCTGAGGACTGCATACCAACTAAGCTATGTTGCCAGCCCCTATAATTTATCTTCTGAAAGCCCTAATAGTCAGTGCACTTCTTGGGTGGGGCAGTGGCCTGGTCCCAGTGAAGAGTCCATGAAGTTCCTTACCCTGGCTATTTGATCTGCCATTTGGAGACGTCCATCCAGCTCTCGTCTGATCTGGGCTGCCTGCTCATCTGGATTGTCCAGCTGCACAAAACACAATAATACAAACATGGAAACTATTAGTTTAGGGCATCAATGCCAAAAAACTTGTGACTTTTCATCTTATGCAACTCTGTGCCCCCATCTTGATCTATGAACTAATTAAAAAAAAAATCTCATAACCAATGCATGCAGTCTGAGTGAAATTCCAGATAAATATTTTCCAGTTAGAGGAAGTGAGGCTGGACACTTGAGTACATTACACAGAATCTGTTAGTTACTTGAATTGTTCTAAAGAAACGTTCCTAATGAGGGTCTGATTAACACCTTTTGAGACCGATGATCAAGTTCTCACACAATGAACACTCAGGGAAGAACTAGCTTTATAACTCTTGGAGACACCTGGCACGGCACAGACAGCATGGTTCTCCTGTCCTGGTCCATGGAGGATTTGTCATTGCACTTCTTAATAAGCATTGAGGAGCTCTTTCCTTTCACTGCTACATCAGATGCCATGAGTACTCTCAGGCTACAGAAGAGGCTTGTCTCTAGTGTCCTCTGCTGTGGGAAAAAGAAAGTCTGTTTGGACCCCGATGAGACCAATGAAATCGCCAATGCCAACTCTCATCAGCAGATCAGGAAGCTGATCAAAGATAGGCTGATCACCTGGACGCCTGTGACTGTCCATTCCAGGGCTCACTGCCAGAAAAACACCTTGACCCAACAGAAGGGCAGGCATATGGGCATAGGGAAGATGAATGATACTGGCAATGCTCGGATGCCGGAGAAAGTGACCTGGATGAGAAGGATGAGGATCCTGTGCTGGCTTCTGAGGAGATACCGGGAATCTAAGAAGATTGACCACTATATGTATCACAGCCTGTACCTGAAGGTCAAGGGGAATGTATTTAAAAACAAGTGGATTCTCATGGAGCACATCCACAAACTGAAGGCAGACAAGGCCTGCAAGAAGCTACTGGCTGTCCAGGGTGAGGCACAGGTCTAAGACCAAGGAAGCACGGAAGTGCTAGGAGGAGTGTCTCAAGGCCAAGAAGGAAGAGATCATCAAGACTCTGTCCAAGGAGGAAGAGACTAAAAAACAAAGCTTCCCTCGTGTTTGAACATAGTGTCCTGACTGTGGCCTTACATGGATCAGTCATTAAAATAAAACAAGCCTACACCCTTTGGGGAAAAAAAGACACAGACATTCCCAAACATTCTCCAAATGGCTACTTCCAATTAGATGCTCTTAGATCTATGATAAAAACTTCTCTTTCCAGGAGGACAACTAGTATATAAAGATCAGAAAAGTCAAGTCTCAGCTAATTCTCCAGCTTCTCTGGTTTCAATGTGCCCATCCTTACAATGAAGGGTTCAGTTATGTAACCCTGGTTGCTCTCTACAAATCTATGGGGCAGCTTGGGAGACATTTCTATAGAGCACTATAAAAGTTATGATTTATGGTTTAGTGATGCATGAGTCAACTTTTCTGTTGTATGAAAGCAGCCACAGGTGACTTCTAAATGAATGAGCACCGATGTGTTCTGATGAAATTGCATTTACAATAAGTGGTAGGCCATAGCAATCAATTCCTTTTTGAGGAGTTGAAGGTTTCCATTTATTTCTTAGCAAACCCAACATTAGGCTTCAGGCTATCCTTGGGTCTGCTTTCTTCAGTAAGTTATGTGACAGAAAATCTTGATAGAAAATAGTGCTATTCAAATAGGATGGTTGTCATTCCTCTTTTTAGTACATATTAACTATCCACTAACTAACCAACTAGTTAAAATTTTAAATTCCTTTCTAAGAACACTCATGTGTGTGTGCACCTATATGCAGTGGTATATATGCAGTGGTACACACACACACACACACACACACACACACACACACACACACACACGTGACTGCACTGGGATTTTTTTATGTGGGTGCTGGGATCTTAGCTTAGATCTTCAGGCTCAAATGGCAGACACTTTATGGACTGTTGTCTTCCCAGCAGACACTTGGTGCTGCTTTGTCTTCTCCAATACTTTGGGAGAGGTATTTCTACTTTGATCATGAAAACAGACTGAGACCTGCGGATGTGTCCTGAGGCAGCAATCCCACAGTAGCTCTGTAGAACAATTTTACTAGATATTCCTGAGAAGCCCCCAGAGCCTTGGGGAGGTGTGAAGTTGCAGAGCCAAACACTCTGGAACAACTGTGTAGGAAGGAAACCGGCCAGATATTGGCCATTCAACAACTTCTAACCTGGATCATATATTTTTATTTTTGTTATGACACCCACAGATACCAGCTCAAAATCCTGTTCTAACCGAACACAGACTCACACCACAATTAGCAACCCCTACCTCCCATCACAGCCTCTGATTGGCACACATGTGGCATTCAGTGTCCCCAGCTGCCTCAAAGTTCCAAAGAGCTGCTTTTAATATTTTCCTCTAAACATTTTCATTTCTGATTCAGGTGCGACATCTACTTAGACTACTTAGAAACGTCTTATTCAAAATATGAGTGCAAAGGATATATCCAGTTGCTGGGCTGTAAAGCAGCAGAGGGAACTGTTTAGAGTGAAAGTTGAAAATTCTACTGGAAAGCAGGGCTCATGGAGATGATACTACAGAACTGGAATCAGCCCTGAAGCTGGGTTGTATCAGGGCTCTGAAGTTCTCCAACCAGTCTCATGGAACCCAGTGACAGAGAGGAAGATGAGCAGGCAAGGTTAGCCCTGAGCTTCATTCATATGTCAGTCCATTCATCCACACATTTACCCTTTCATTCATGGAACTTTTAATATACATCAATACACTAGAATACATAAAAGCTGAAAAATATTTGCTCTTCTTCCTTATTATGATAGACAGATTTCTTCTGGGTAGGATGTAGCCTTAGATTGACAAGAATGAGTGTATATTTATCATTGTTCTGCCCTTAGGAATCATGTGACCTTGGGAAAGTTGTTTGTCCTTTCCATGCCTTGGGTCCCCTCATCTTACTATTCAGCGTAACCCCCCCCCCCCTCAGTCTGCTTAGTGAATAAACAACAGGTAGAAAATATTTAGCAGGCAGCAAACTTTGAGGAAATGGCCATTGAGTCCATTTGTGTTATTGTTAGAGTGGTCCTTGTCAGCTGCATTTCTGACAAGAGCCACCATGGGGCAGCAAAGGGTCAGGCAAAAAGGCATCAGATGGGACAGTATTCCTCCATGCTGTG
>CACVCL010023144.1:0-23817 GCA_902729485.2 Mus minutoides
TGGCCAACTAGGCCATCCTCTTCTATATATGCAGCTAGAGACGTGAGCCCAGGGGGTACTAGTTAGTTCATGGTTATTCTTCCACCTATAGGGTTGAAGACCCCTTCAGCTCCTTGGGTACTTTCTCTAGCTCCTTCTTCCTTGGGAACCCTGTGTTCCATCTAGTAGCTGACCGTGAGCTTCCACCTCCATGTTTGCTTTGTTTGTTTGTTTGTTTGTTTGTTGTTTTTATTTTTACAGTCCAGCTGTTATCTCCCTCCCATCCCACTCCTCATCCCATTCTTCCCCCCACCCCTGCCCTATTTCCAGAAGGGTGTCCCCACCATTCACCACCCACCCTTCTAGGACTCTAACTTCCTTCTGCCTCAAGACTCTCAAGGCTTAGGGGCATTTTCTATCACTGAATCCATATCCAGAACTCCTCTGCTCTATATGTGTTCGGTCCTTGTTCCAAGTGGGGTACACTGACTGGTTAGTAGCTCAGTGAAAGATCCCAGAATCCAGGTTACTTGAGACTGCTGGTCTTCCTATGGGGATAGCCTCCTCAACTTCTTCCAGTCTTTCCCTAATTTAACCAGAGAGGTCCTAGACTTCTGCCCATTGGTTGGTTGAAAATATCTGCATCTCTCTCGGTCAGACATGCCAATCATCTGTCTGTAAGCACAAGATAACATCAGTAATAGTGTCAGGCCTTGGAGCCTCCCATTGAGATGGATCCCAATTTGGGCCTGACACTGGAACTCCTTTCCTTCAGTCTCTTCTCCATTTTCGTCCCTGCTGTTCGTTCTTTTAGACAGGAATAATTGTAGGTCAGAGTTGATTGGCAACTTGATTGAAAGACTAGTAAATTGTTCCTTAGATTCTGTCTGTGAAGGTGTTTCCATAGAAAGTCAAAAGGGGGAAAGATCCTCCCTCAATACAGGAGGCAACACCAGAAAGATGCCCAATGCCTAGACACTTTTCTTTGCTTTACAGTAGGGGTGATATGAGATGCTCTGCCACACATTAAACCTTCCCTGCCCAGATTCAATAAAACCATGAACCAGCGACACACTGTACATTTAAGTTAATTTCTCATGTACTTGTTTTCAGAGTAATAAAAGACTGAACTAGGGCAGGAGATGGAGACAAAGGTAGATAATAAGTTTGATTTCACTACACCTATAGCAACACCTTCAATTTCTTATTTTCTAAACGCAGACTTAACTTTAAGGTGGCCAGTGACTGAAGCATATTCACCTTTAATTATGCATGTCTAGAGTATGGTGATGCTAATGAATAATAAAAATTCCACTTTAGAGATGTTTAGCTTTGTCTTATAATTTTTTTCACTAATTAAAGTGTTATTTTAACAACATTGCTGCTGAAAGAATTAAAGAAATAAAGAAAGGAAGGAAAGTAAGGAGGGAGGGAGGAGAGGAGGGAGGGAGTAAGGGAGGGAGGGAGAGAAGGAGAGAGGGAGAGAGGGAGAGAGCGAGAGAGGGAGAGAGGGAGAGAGGGAGAGAGGGAGAGAGGGAGAGAGTAAGGGAGGGAATGACAAACTTGGTTATCCTTGGCTCTATTCAGATCCTCCACACACACACAAAAAAATTATATCTAATTCTCATTATATTTGTTATGATAGGGGCTAGCATCAGAGTGCTAGGTTATAATTTCATGACAAAATGTTATATTCTACCTAAACTTCCTAAAACTCATTTAGTAACACTTAAAGCACACACACATACACACACACACATTAGTTAGAAAATTAAAATAGCTTAGATTATATTGAGTAACTCATGTATTTCAGAGTATGAAGTAGTAAACTTTAACCTCAACTAAGTTATGTGAATCTCTGCATCATATTAATCATTTATCAATTCATTTGTATGGCTGAAGATATGTAAAAAATATTTCAGGCTTAAAGTATTATATAGATAGATATGTGTTTCTTTTATTTTATTTTGGTTATATTATATTTATTTTAATAAAAAGCAGACAATTGTATCTTTGGCTATTTTTATAGTCAACAATTAAATAAGGCTCTATTAAAAGTAAATTTAAATAAATTTAATTTTCTTTTACATGGTAGAAGTTTTCATACTAGTTTGTAAATGTTCAGAAACTGTCTTCTACAAAATTTCCCAGTATAAAGATCACATACTTCTTTTTCTTTCATTTGATTAAAACTTCTATTTATTTTTTACACTCCAGATTTTATCTCCTTCCTGGCCTAACCTCTCACTGTTTCATATCCCATACCTCCTCCTCTCACCCCCAGTCTCCAGGAGGATTTTTCTACCTGCTACCCCCTCCCCCACACACACACACATATGCCATCAGGCCTCTTCACTCCTTGGAGCCTCCAGGCTCTTGAGAGTTAGGTGCATCTTCTCTGCCTGAGTCTAGACCCAGCAGTCCTCTGCTGTATATGTGTTGGGGGCCTCATATCAGCTGGTGTATACTGCCAAGCTGACAGTCTAGTGTCTGAGCAATCTCGGGGATCCTGGATAATTGAGACTGCTGGTTATCCTACAAGGTCACCCTCCTCCTCAGCTTCTTCCAGCTTTTCCCTAATTCAACCACAGGGGTCAGCAGCTTCTTTCCAGTGGTTGAGTGTAAACAGCTGCATCTGATTCTTTCAACGGTTTCTTGGGTCTTTTGGAGAGCAGACATGATAGATCCCTTTTTGTGAGTGTTCCATAGCCTCAGTGATAGTATACAGTCTTGGGACCTCCCGTTGAGCTGGGTCCCACTTTGGACCTGTCACTGGACCTTCTTGTCCTCAGGCTCCTCTCCATTTCCATCTCTGTAATTCTTTCAGACAGGGATAATTATGGGTCAGAGTTTTTGACTGTAGGATGGCAATCCCATCCCTCACTTGATGCCCCGTCTTTCTGCAAGAGGTGGGTCCTACAAGTCCCTCTCCCCAGTGTAAGACATTTCATCTAAGGTCCCTCCCTTTGAGTCCTGAGCTTCTCTCACCTCCCAGGTCTCTGGTGCATTCTGGAGGTTCCCCCCTATCCTCCTATCTCCTGAGGTTGCCTGTGTCCATTCTTTCTGCTGGCCCTCAGTGCTTCAGTCCTTTTCCCCCACCCAATACTTGATCCTGTTCCCCTCTGTCCCCTTTCCCACCCAGGTACCCTCCCTCACTCTTCCTGTAATTTGCTTTTCATTATTACAAGTATCTTAGAATGTTTCCACTGTTCTTTCCCTTCCTTTGGTAATGTTTTTGTTGAGATATCAGTTAATGAATGGTTTCGTTCATGTAGCAGAGTTAGCTGTGTTTTTCCAAGATTTGAAATGCTTTGCTCTGGATTGTTTGGCTGACTATATATAAATAGATGTCATCATAATAAGAACACGATTTGAGAACTACAGCCTACTTATAAAATGCGAAGTGCTTTTATGTTGCACACAACTGGATTGGCCTGATTGGTTAAAAATGAGTATTGGGTAACTCGTATTGTATTTCAGAATATGAAGTAGTAAACTTTAACCTTAAATGAGTTATGTAAATTTCTGGATCATATTAATTATCCATTAACTCATCTTTATGTTTGAAGATGTCTAGTAAATTATCTCAAGTTTAAAGGATTATGTGGATGATATGCATTTTTGCTTATAGCTATCTTAGAATGTGTCTACTGTTCCTTCACTTCCTTCAATAATGGTTTTGTTGAGGTGTCAGTTAATGCATGGTCTTATTCCTGAAATTTTAGTCTGATTTGAAAGTAATTCTCTGCATTATCAGTGATGTCTATGCATTATCGATGATTTTAGATTTCATGAGAGATCTGTAGTTGTAGCTGTCTAGAAGCCTATGCTTTTGTGTACTGGACCATTGAGCAAGGCTATATATTGAGAAGCAATTTCCAAAATAGTTTACTAAAACTTTACATGCTTAAAACAGCACAGCATATCACCTAGTTGTTTTGTACTTCAGAAATTTGACACTGGCATCACGAGATTAAAAATCATGGTGTTATCAGATCTGAGTTCCATTTTGGAAACTCTAGGGTAGAATGTGACTTTAAGGCCATTTTGATTGTAGGCAGAACTCAGTTCCTCTTGGAGGTAGAGTCTGAGAGTTCCCCTCATGGTTTTCAGTTTAGAGCATCCCCAGGCTCATTCATGCCCCCTTTCTTCTATCTTCATCCAATACGGGTGGGTCAGATTTCTTTCCAGTCTGAATCTTGTCTCTTCTTCCATCATCAAATCTGATTCTCTTCCTCTTCTGTTTCTCTCTTTCACTGTCAAGGTTACACTGAGCATAGCTTGGTAATCCAAGATTATTTCCCACTTTTAATTTTATGATTTTTTTATGGGCAAATTCCTTTTACTATGTAAGGTAGCATTTTCTCAGACTCCAGAGATTATTATATGAGTGTTACAGGATTACTGTTCTGTCAACCATAGACTTTCAGGTTACCTCTTACCCTCTTCTGATAGTCTATTTGTTTTCTGACACAAACATACTCACACACACACACACACACACACACACACACACACACACACACTACACACATACACTTACTTATATAAATAATAATTACTTATATAAATAATTACTTCATTACTTATATAAATGTAATACTAGGTATTAATACATAGTACACATACACATAGTGCACATACTAGGTATTAATACCTAGTATTATATTTATATAAGTGTGTATATGTGCAATTTGTGTGTGCGTGTGTGTGTGTGTGTGTGTGTGTGTGTGTGTGTGTGTATGTTTGTGTCAGATAAAGAAGTCCTGATCACATCATCAAGTTTCATTGAACTCTAATCCTTTTGCTTATTTCTGGGGCACCCATGGATCCTTTCAATATTAAAATAGGCATCTTCCTAGAACTATAAATTTCACTCTCTTGGTTTCAGGCATTATCTACCTCTGCTTCACTTGGGTTCCTAAGAAATACTTTTGTGATGGGTTTCAGTTTTACATTCTTTGCGTTCTCATCGAGGAATGTAACAGAGGGCTTTTATATTTGCTTCTCTTGATTCTTTGTTTTATCCCATGCTTGAACAAGCTAAACAAAAGATGAAGAGAGGTTTAAATGCCAGAATTTAAAATGAGAATTTATTCTGTGTATCAGTGGAGGAGTAATTAATAGAGAAGAAGAAGAAGAGCAGCTTGGACAAAGGCCAAATTGTAAGGCTCTGTCTCTCTCTCCATTACAGAGATGTAAGGGCCACACTTCTCATTTAGGAATGGAACATACTAGAATTTCTTGAATCAGAGATGTTGCCCACAGCTTCAGGTATTTTTCTCTTCAGGAGAGGCAGTTCACTGGAGATCTTCAACTCTTGAGCAAGAGGAGCTCAGGCTATTATTTTCATTATTTCCCTTTGCTTTCTCTGCTTGTCTCTGTAAACACACAGCCATGAGGCATGGCACACACACCATCATGGCAAGAGTGATTCCTTCTTTATGCCTTTGCCAACATAGAAGACTCAATCTTATGAAACCATGGTTCCAAACAAATGGCCCTTCCTTTAAACAGGTCCTGTAAATGATTTTGCCTCACTGTACTGGCTGGTTTTGTCTGTCAACTTGACACAGGCTGCAGTTATCACAAAGAAAGGAGCTTCAGTTGGAGAAGTGCTTCCATGAGATCCAGCTGTAAGGCATTTTCTCAATTAGTGATCAAGAGGGAGGGCTCCTTGTGGGTGGTACCATCTCTGGGCTGGTAGTCTTGGGTTCTATAAGAGAGCAGGCTGAGCAAGCCAGGGGAAGCAAGCCAGTAAAGAACATTCCTCCATGGCCTCTGCATCGGCTCCTGCTCCCTGACTTGCTTGAGTTCCAGTCCTGACTTCCTTCAGTGATAAACAGCAATGTTGAAATGTAAGCTGAATAAACCCTTTCCTTCCCTACTTGCTTCTTGGTCATGATGTTTGTGCAGGAATAGAAACTAAGTGTGTATGAAGGAAATGGTTTAATTGCTGTGATAAATATAACCATATGACTACTGGTTCTATGGAAATGGTTTGAAAGAAGACTATGGGTAAGTGGGAAAATGTTTGACACACCCATGGACGTGATTCTAGAAAGTTTCCATGAAGAATAAGAACTATCCTGATTGTGTGTAGCACCGTCAATAGGATGGAAGCTTTGGAAGAAAAAAAAAAAAATGCATTCCTGACCAATACAAATGCAGATGCTTCTAGCCAACCATTGGACTGAGAAAGGCTACACCAATGGAGGAGTTATAGGAAGGAATGAAGGAGCTGAAAGTATTTGCAACTCCACAGGAAAAACAACACTATCAACCAACCAGGACCCCAGAGCTGTCAGGGATTAAAACTACCAACCAGAGAGTACATATGGAGGAATCCATGGCACCAGCTGCATATGTAGCAGACTATGGCCTTGTCTGACATCAGTGGGAGGGAATGACCTTTTCCTGTAGAGGCTTGATGACCCATCTTAGGGGGATGCTAGGGTACTGAGGCAGGAGTGGGTAGGTGGGGCAACACCCTTATAGAAGCAGAGGGGTGGGGGCTAGGATAGGGGGTTTGCAGAGGGGAAACAGGGAAGGGGATAACATTTGAAATGTAAATAAAATAACCAATAAAAATAAATAAAAATCAAAATATTAAGAAATTAAGGTGAACACAAGTGTTTACCATTCCTTGCTCCATACCAGGGCTACAAGGACCAGGTCCATTGTACTACTGTCCCAGACATGATGCCATTTATTTCCTCAAACTGAAAAGAACACTTCTTCCCTTGAGTAGCTTTGCCAGAAATGAGTCAAAAGGGTTCTAACAGAAGGGTAATGTCTTGGTTGTAGTGGAGAGCCCAGGACATTAGAGATGCAATGTTTGTTGCCTGCTGTATTGAAGGTAAATACCCCCCAAAAGAGAGGCTTGAACTGTGGATGGATTTTTATAGAGCCAAATCTAAGGAAGCTCGTGGGAGCAAAGATAAGGGCTTCTGCCATGTGCTGGAATGTCAGACTTGTAGCCAAAGCATTTGATCTTAGTGCTGTTTGGTTTTGATTTTGCTTAGATTCAGATTTTCCTGCTATCACCTCTTGTCTTTATTTTAGACTGAGAATTTTACTACATTTTACATTAGGAATAGAGAGTTTTCTCCTTTTTTATTTTACAGGGATGTATATTTAACAAATTGTATTGTTTCTTAATAGAGACTATAATTTGTTTTTGGTTTGTTTTGTTTTTACTTATTAATAATGCAAGAATTGTTAAAATTATGAAGATATTTGAGATTAGACTAACTGAATTCTCTATTATAGAGTGGCTATGGGATTTTGTGGTGCTGGTTTGGACTGTAATCTTTTAAAATAAGCATTGGAAGCTTCTACCTTAATTATGTCATTGTTGATCCTCACTTTGTAGCTATATTTGTGGTGTGTATATGTGTGTGCATGCACATGTGTGTGTGTGTGTGTGTTTCTGTGTGCGTGTGTGTGTGTGTGTGTGTGTGTGTGTATGTGTGTTCATGAGTGAGTGTACATATATTGGTATATAGGACACTTCAGGGCAATCATAGTGTGACAGACATAAAAATTCAGAGGTGTTGACTCCAATAATATCTTCAAGGGCACAAATTTGCCAGCCTAACTTGTTCCCACAGGGCCCCACATAATGTTTCCTCCAACTCCCAAGAGCACGGCATGTGATTCAATAAACTTTTAATATTTGTGTTCTAGGCAACTATACCTGCCAAGTTTTAGCACCAGACGAAGGGCCTATATTTTACACAGTAGTTACACTTCATCCTGCATATTCCAATCAAAGCTGTTGAAAATCTTGTGTCTGTTTCTAACATGAAACTGGTTTGATTTCAGTTGGATTGAGAGGTAGGAATACTGCTCTTTGAGATGATCAGAGATTTTTGAACCTCTATTAGGCAGAGTGTGCAACACTTCCAATGGAGATCCTTATGCCTAGAATGGAAATACAATTTCAAATTATCTGCATTATCTGTATGTCTGCATTGCTGACTAGTTATCCTTTTTTTAAAATTTGCTCATAATTGACATCAAATGAGCTAAGTACATTATCCAAATAAACCTCACCAATATTGTCCTACAGAGATGACAAATTATATACCTGTTATATTCCAGAAGTTTTTCTAATACCACTTTCTATTTCCACAGGAAAGCATTGAAATCTTTTAAGTATCAGTGTGATCACATGTCTTTGACGAATTAACATGGATCATAAACTCCTAGACAAAATTCAAACTAGAACTTATCTAAAGGCATAGGTTCAAGGCTCTCACTACAATGTCCCAGTAAGGACACTGGTAGTGAGCTACTTAAAAATAGCCATAGAACCAACTAAACGGTTTGTGTTTTGGATCCTGAAATCACAGCTTTACACCATTGCTGAATAGCTGCAGGTGATGTCGTCAATGGTGTGAGAGGAATCATCAGCTCATTGCAAAGGAGCAGCAAGTTCAGAAAGGCACAGAAGAATTATGTAACACAGGAGGGCAAAACCAACTTAACAAGAATTACTCTAATTTCCTTCTGCTAAAGACAGGGAAGAATTAAGAAAAAGGCTGAAATAAAGTGAGATTGCAATATAATAAGAGTCTTACCCTATCATGCAAAGATGTTGAAACATTATACAAAATATATAGACAATATAAAAATGCATAGAACAGCCAGAATTGTCCCGAGTACAAAATAATCACCCACAGTGTTAGTGGTGGTGGTAAAGGGGATGCTGTTGATGATATCATTGTTTCATTTATTGTTAAAATAATGCTAAGACTGCTTGTGATCACTGGATTGTTCTCAATGCTTTAAATAATCTTCTGTTTTACAGGACTAGAATAGATAAATAAGCATAAAGGTTACTATTTCTCAGTGTCTTTCATATAAAAACACCCATGGGTCTGAAACAAGATTTCAATTTAGGCACAGTGCCTTTTCTATGAATGGACCATTTCCTTTGTAGAATATAAAGTAATTTCAATTAAATAATTCACATTAAGCATACATTTTGAATTTTTATGAGACTGATAACACAGTACTTGGTCAAGACAGATATAGAAAGCTAAGATTTTATCAATTTTGAATAGCACAGCACATATACAGAACACTGACTGAGATGGAAAATAAAACATAACATTGGTAAAACTTTCTCCAAAAATATATATTATAAGTCAAATAAAATGTACTTAACAAAGAAGGAGCATATGAACACAGGAGACATGGTTGCTCTAAAACATGATAAGAACAAGTCTGTGTATCTATGGAATTTTAGTTTTCATTATCACCCAAGTCACCCAAAATATACCTTAAAATAGGGTAAGTGTGCTATCATTGTGTGTGCTATAATAATCATTGAAATTGCATTGGAGCCTTGCCTTCAGATATGAGGCTTTTCATACCTTTTGCCACTCCTTTAAAGTTATTTCAATTTTCCTAAAATAAAAGTTACTGACAGACAAACACAATAATATCTTCTTATTATCTGACAAGCAATGTGATGTGACCCAATAATTCCAAATGTTTCCAAAATATTTATCTGCACCCCAATCAAAGATAACAATAATATACTGACACTCTAAACCAAGGAGATTTGGGGTAGACATAAGAAAAATAGTGGCTGTGGAATTTATTAAGCATTATAAGGGAATTCAGTTGCTCTGAGTAAATACACACTCTTATTGAAAATAAACTGTATCTAGAACTTACTAGCTGGAAAATGTGGTTTTTACGTCTCTGTCTCTGTGACGTAAAACTGGTGCAGTCGGGGTTTCTTTATTTGTTTTAATACTAACTTTGGATTTTAAAGCAATTCCTTGTTTTGGAACAAAATTGAAGAAAAGCAATAACTTTTACGGAGAGAGGCTTCCAAAATTACTTATAATTAAAAAAAAAATGGAAATTAAACAGATAGTTTTCAGTGTTTTGAAATCACATATTTTAAGGTGATTTAAATAATTAGTTTTACTATTCTGAACTTGAGAAATCACATACTTAGGAACATTTATACTTATGCTATTCACATACTTACTATTTTATTATTAGCAAAAACAGGATCGCAATAAGGGCTTTAGTGGCCAAATGGCCAGAGCTGCCATCTTGTGGATAACTAGGTAATGGGCCAGTCTTTTGCTTCAGTATGATGTGGAATGCTGCAATTTAATATTCCTCACTGTTCAACGTGAGACTGGTTAAAGCAATTTAAAGCTCGTTTGAATTCATAAGTTCTGTCTGTAAATTATCACCTGAAGGATATGCTCATCCCTTGCAAAGTTAGTATTAACCCAAACCTTATTAATATGTAAGATGAGAAACAGTGTAGTATGGTTTCTCTAGTCTAATTAGCCTCTAGTGCTGATTTGTTTTGATAATATAAATAATTAGTTTAACCACAAAATTGATGTAACTGAAATAATTGTCAGGCAATTAAATACTGCAGTGATTTCAGCTCTTGGGAAATATATAATATGAAGGTATGGTAATAAAACTGAGTGAAATGTACTTGCTTGAAATACAAAATTACATCAGTTTTCTAAGAAATAATTTAGAGCCTCCATATACTTTATATTCCAACATACACACATAATACAGTTACTAAAAATTAAAAACCATATTCCTATAGTGGTTTTTCTTGTTTATGTACTTTAAACTTAAAATATTTTTTGTTCGTTGGAACTCAACAATGCAAAATGACTCTCACAGCTGAATGTCAAGAAGTATATTTTAAAGTGCAAAGTTTATTTTTTTCTTGATGAAATTTCAAAGTACCGAAAGAACATGTTTTACTATGGTATGTGTTAATGCTAAATTTAGTATTCAAGAAATGACATGCGATTTGTATTTTCTTTGCAAAGAACACGCATATTACTCCAGATCATATTACTCCAAATCATGTGATTCATTTTTCATAGGATTAATTATACCCTGGATGGACCTTAAATCCCCTCTAAGTATACATATGTGAATATTTAAAGTTAGGACATTTTGTTTATGGCCTGGAATTATGGCTTAGCCAATAAGCACTGGTCCTTGGAGAGGACCCAATTTGGTCCTCATCACTCAAGTCAGCTTACAACAGCCTATAATTGCAGCTGCACTGATATCCATTACTATGCCCTCTTCTGGCATCTGTGAGCACTACCTTGTATATTGACTAACACACACGCAAATATACAGACATTCAAGCAAGCACACACATGGGCAAACACACATATGCACATAGAGAGCATGTTACTCTCAATGTGTTAAGATGAAAGTATGGTCCACAGGTTCATTTATTATAGACTAACGTTAATATTAAGTATTTCTCTTCTGCTTTTCTTCTCACCATTATTTCTCTTTTCAGTTAAAATATATTCTAATTTTACCGATTCATAGAAAAGTTTAAGATATAAAATTATTTTTCATGTAAGAATATATATATATATATATATATATATATATATATATATATATAGAGAGAGAGAGAGAGAGAGAGAGAGAGAGAGAAATCTGATCCTAAAAGTTATAATTATACATTTTTGTGACAGAAAACCTGTACACTGTACTTAGATAATCACCTCTAGATGAATAATGTACAGAATTAGGTTATTAATACAATAGGACAATGGAGCACACACAAAGTCTCTAGTCTTCACTTTGATCTATTTTAAGCCTATTTTAAGTTGCACTGAAACACTAGAATAAATACAACGCAAGTAAGAAAGATTATCATTTTTGTTCACATAATTATTGGGTTCTACATTTATCTTATAGATGTAACTGAATGGCATATAAATCAGCCTGTTTTCTAAATGCAACTGGATATGATCTAATTTTTCTACTTCTCTGTCTCTATCATTAAATATTTATCTTATTAATATTTTATATAAAACATGAATTATAGGAACATACTATATTATCTTCTCAATGACATATCATACCAGTGATAACAATATCATGTCCTTATCATTTGTCTACCAGAAATCCAGTTGACATTCTTATTGTCCGAATTCATCTTTCTGATCCATAATTCAGTTTTATGTCACTTTATGTGGCATACAGACTTCCATATACAACCTTCTGATTTTAGGCAGAAGTAAATGAACAGTGTCTTGCATATTTGTTCAAAGTATACTTCCTTTGACAAATAGATTTTTCTTTTAAATCTAGTTTCTTCTTAGGCTTGACCAATATGATTAAATCCAAAGTAATCCTGGGAAGTGCAAGAGATTTGAAGAAAAATAAAATCACTTAGAGTGAGTCACTATTTTCAACCCAGCTAATTTGCCATGGTACATTTTCAGTTGGAATTTTAAAAGTTTAACATGTTTCTTCTTCATTATTTGGAGAGCACTGAGTTCACTCTTCATTTTAACTCTCACACATGTCACCAGAGTGAATATCTGATCTTTTGCCTGGCAATAATACTGAACTTTTTTTTTTTTTTTTTTAAATCATTTCATGTACCACACTTGGTTTTGTATAACAAGTCTATGTATTACCTTAGCTGAACCCTGAATCGTCTTTCCTATGGGTGATAGACTCATAGTCATTCTTTAGAATAAATGCTAATGGGTTAAAGTTCTTACAGACTGTAAATTATAGTCATGGATCTTGAACTCCATCCAGAAGCCAGTTCCCTGCATCACGAAGAAATTGCTACACCAAATGAGTTAATCCTATGGTCCTAGTAGGCAGAAACTTGTGGGGGCCGTAATCAATTTCTTTCTAGTCATTGTAAACTTTTAAATCTCTTATTGAAGTGATCCAGTAAAATAATGTATTGTTTGGAAATGGTTATTGGTCACAAGTAGTATTTACCTGGATGCCATCATTCAGAAGGTAAAGAAACAAGGCACATGCACACCAGGCATGTAACCCCCACCCATCTCCTTATAGGTGGGCAGGAATGAACTGAATCTCCCCACTCTCTCCCTAGCACTTCTGCTTTGTGCTTTCTGAGGTGCATGGATTTCAAAGGGTTTGCCTTGAAATAAGGCAGCACTGGATTTAGTAGGTGCTTGGTCATTGAATAGCTCTGGTAATTCTTGCATCTCACAATGATCCTTCTGACAGCTCCTTTGAGTGGGTAAAGCTGGGGTATATTTCAAGGTGATTGTAGTTTTGTCCCTCTGGCAGCAAGCTGCTATAACCGCCTTATAACATTATCCTCCTCTTCCATTGGACATGTGCCTGGGGAGATACATACAGCTTTTGTCGAGATAGTAAGACATGGATATTTAGTCCACATCTGTGTTGAAAAAATAGAAGAATAGGACTATGTTATAAGGTAGCTTTCAATTACTGAAATTGAATTGTCTAGAAATCCAGTGACTTTTAAATTACTCATTTTGAAAGCCAATATTTAATATCATTTTGTAATGTTATTACTTTTAATATCACAGAATTTAAGATTTGCTGCACACATTTGGAAGTTCTTGTTAAATATTAAGAGAATAAAATCCATTAGCATTTTTCTTTTTATAACTACAGATATTTTTGTGGACAAATTGATTGCTCAGTTATCCACATTATAGTTTTTCCTAACTTTCTTAAATTTAATTGCATCATACTATAAAATCAATGCAAAGGACTCCTTTAAAAATTAAATTCCTGATGTGATTACTCTGATCATTTTCTTAACTATTAATCCAGTGAATCACCTTTTTAAAGTAACATTATTTTTTTTTAAAGTGCACTTGAGGAATAAAATTCCTCACAAATCCTAAGTAATTAATTATACAAATAGGTCTTAGCCTACTTGGAGGGCAGCATTTTCAGTTTGTCATTCTCCAGTAACTTATTTAGACTTCGCTTCCTTCTTTTCAGCAGAAATAATAGCAAGAGGGAAGCGTTTCGCTTTTCAGCTGACAGTTTAGGGTTAAGATATGATTCCAGGTAAAAGAAGCCAATGAGAGTACACCCAGTTGATGTTTGTGACATCATCTTCCAGTCGGAGTACACAGAACAGCTGAGGCAGCGTTCAGTTTCAGCCCGAGTGCCATTATGATGGATGTTTACATGTCTTCATTGAGAGCCAATTATCTTGCTTTTGTGTGAGGCCCAAGGATCACTCATGCTGCCAGGCTGCACAGAGCACTGTTGGATCTAGCTGAACGAATTGTTTTTCTCTGTCTCCGGTAAGAGCCTGTTCCGTTTACCTTCTCATTCGAAAGAGAGGTGGAGATGTCTAACGGAGAGAGGAGTGCAAAGACGGAGCAGGGTTACTATCTGGTGAGCTTTTAATCAAAGCAATGTTTAGCATCCTTAAAGGGAGGCACAGATGTAACAGGAGGGGTGGAAAAGAAATGCTAATGTGTACCTGGCAAACTAATCTGTAGTAGGAAATAGATAGCAGGTATTTCTGCTTTTCTTTAGAAAAAGGAGTTAGTGGTATCACAGGACTGTTATGTTTTAAATGTGTTTTAAATACTTAATGTGTCTGAATACCATTCAGTTTCATTCCTTCCTACTTTGTTAATGGTAAAAGGAGTTGAAGTAGTCAAACCAATAGTGTTATATGTTTAAAATGATTTCCAAGTTCCTAATTGTTAAATGATAGTTCTTTGGGACAGTTTTTCTAAAGTTGTGCTTAGCCACCAAATAAAAGCATTTACTAAGTAAGCATAGAGGTTCAGATTTGGAAATTAATCTGACTCACTTTCTGCGAGAAACAAAATGATTTGAAGGAACAATATAGTCGATTTCCCCCCCTCATATGAACTTTATTTCACTCACTGCTTTGGGAGTCCAGGCAGGAATGTGTTTGTGTGTATATAGTTGTGAAGAGCTTTGTATGCTGTAATCATTTCTCAGTATTGATATTTTCATCTGGGGATCTTTTTTTTTTTTTTTTTTTTTTAATGTTATAGCAAGACAGATGTTTACAGACACTGAACTGCTCTGGATATAAGAGATTGAATCTAACAGTAATCTTTTTTTAAAAGGCTAAAAAGCTTTTAATTGAGTAGGAATGCTCTGAAGCTCCCCAGAGAATTCAAAGAATATATTTCACTCTTCAGATATCTGTTATTATTTCATAAAATAGACTTTTTAAGTTAAATGAGGTTTTTGTTATGAAAGAAAGACGGAAAATGTAAATTTGTGTAACTGAATTTTAACATGCATTTTATTTTAAAGGCTTTCTGTCATTCAAGTATAATAAACTTTTGAATAATGACTACTCCGTTAAGTTTGATGGCCTTGTGCTCTTTGGAATTAATTATTTATTATTATTATTATTATTATTATTATTATTATTATTATTATTATCATCACAGAGTATCTACCCTGTCTTTTTCAACCAGTAATGTTAATAATTATAAATCAAGACCTGAGGTGTTCAAGTTGTGCTGAAAGACAGCAGGGGGTTCTCAGCAATGTCTCACTTCTCTGTCTCCTGCTAGCCTGGTCCTGTTTGGCAGCTCTTGACATTACTGTTGTTCGATTTGTCTTTTATTCTACTCAAGCCTGAACAACTCTAAGCTTTATAGTGTCCAATGTGTATTAACACAATCTAAGGTAAGGAGCTTTTGACTCAGTTCAAACAATATGGAATCAATTAAACTTCAAAAAGTTTCTAAGTATTCACTGGGAGTTCCCATTTCTTAGGGAAAGCCAGTATTTGTCAATCCTGTGGATTTCAAACCCACTGAATTGAAAAGATTCAAAATTAGGATTATGAAAGTTTGGGGGCTGTGAATTCGAAGTATAAGGATACATTATTTGGAAATGAAGATTGAATTTCTTTCTTTTTCCTTAAGTACTTTAAAACAAAACTGAATAGCCCTCAAGTACAGATGCTGTTTTGATGCTCTTATTTCCATACAATCAATCTTGACTAAGAAACAGTGTTAGCTCCCTAATAATTAATTTTCCCAAAAGCAGTTTGCATCATTCTGTCCACAGTTGATAGAATCTTTCTCACTCAGTGAACAGTCTAAACATTAAAGTTGTATTTTGCTGTATATAGGAGAGCATTTGTCTCAGTTTTAGCTCCTCTAATCACAACTGCACCGCACTGGCTGTAAATACCATAATATGTAGCTTATCTCCTAATTTCTCTTTAGGAAGTCCATGCTATGAGTATACCGAGGATGTGACTTGTCAGTTGACGCACTTCATTAACTGAAGCCTTGTACGCTTTATTGTCTTATTATTTTTTTTCTTAAGAAAAAAATATCTGTAGGATCACAGCAATTCTCTTTGCCACACAACTTCTGAGGACAGTATCCCTGTGCAAGAAACATGAGTGAAAGATGCCATGTGGATTGCGAATGTTTTCTGATACACAAATACTTCTTCTGTCTGAGTTAGGTCATTATTAGGACTTCATATTTTTTGAGTGTACTTCTCTATTATCTCAAGTTCTTTATATGTGGCACACTAAGGTAACAATCACAAAGAACTTCAAAAGATCTAGAAGCCATGGAGAGGAAGAGGCAATATCCTGTGCAGGTCTCTGTATTTAACAGATCCCAGGGAAGAGGAGTTATCACACTTGAAACAGACTCCCCTTTGTTACAATGTATCTAGTTTAAATAGATACTCTCTTTTTTATTCTCTTGTACACTTTAATGCAAACACTGTCATCAGAATGTACAGCATTGTTTAGTTTTTCTAACTTAGTTCAGGCTCTCAAATGTCCCAGAAATTTTAGACTTTCTAGCCAATTCTTTACTTAGGCAAAGTATAGATACTCCGGTGATTTCTTACTTTGATATTGTAGTATTTTGAAATCTTGCATATTCATGTAATAAACAATAATTATGTGTTTTTCTAAATTTAACTTGTATATTTTATGGAAAACAAACATTTGCTTTTAAAACAGACCTCTGGTTAAAATATTGTACATCTAATGAAACAGAAATTGTAATTTATAGTAGGAATGTTAACATTGTTTCAAAGCCCATCCATCCAGTAAACCAATAATGGAAGGGGCTTCCAGTTATAAATGTCAGATAATCAATCAATCAATCAATTCATCAATCACTCTCATTTCACAGGTTTAGCTATCTAACCAAGTGTGAACTTTTTCTACTCTGTGCCAAGGATATTTCTTTTATTTTTCCTTATTTGTTATTTTATTTATCTATATTTCAAATGTTATCCCCTTCCCTGGCTAGGTTTGTGTCAACTTGACACAGCTGGAGTTATCACAGAGAAAGGAGCTTCAGTTGGGGAAATGCCTCCATGAGATCTAGCTGTGAGGCATTTTCTCAATTAGTGATCAAGGGCCCCTCGTGGGTGGGACCATCTCTGGGCTGGCAGTCTTGGTTTCTATAAGAGAACAGGCTGAGCAAACCAGGGGAAGCAAGCCAGTAAAGAACATCCCTCCATGGCTTCTGCATCAGCTCCTGCTTGAGTTCCAGTCCTGACTTCCTTTGGTGATGAACAGCTGTATGGAAGTGTAAGCCGAATAAACCCTTTCCTCCCCAACTTGCTGATTGGTCATGATGTTTGTGCAGGAATAGAAACCCTGACTAAGACACCCAGTTTCCCCTCCACATCCCCTTCTCCCTTCCCTGCCTCTATGAGGGTGTTCCTTGACCTTCCCACACATTCCTGTCTGTGGTCTAGTGTTCCCTATCCTAGGTCATTGTGCCTCCACTGGAACAAGGGCCTCTCCTCCCAGTGATGCTAGATAAGGCAATCCTCTGCCACATGTCCATCCAACTGGAGCCATGGGTCCCACCACCACCCTGTGCACTCTTCGGTTGGTGGTTTAGTCTCTGGAAGCTGTGGGGCAGTGGGGTGTGCCTGGTTTGTTCATATTGTTATTTTTACTATGGTGCAAATCACTTCAGTAGTCCTTGCCCTCACTTACTATGGATGTCCCCACACAGTCCAATGTTTGGCTGTGCACATTCACATCTATAACGGTCCAGCTCTGAGCAAAATCTTACTGGCATATGCAATAGTGTCTGCGTTTGGTGGCTGATTATGGGATAGATCCCCGGGTGGGACAGTCTCTATAATGGTCCAGCTCTGGAAAATCCTCTCAGGGAACAGCTATACCAGGCTCCTTTCAGTAAGCATTTCTTGGCACCAGCAATAGTGTTTGGGTTTGGTGTCAGCAGATGGGATGGATCCCCAGGTGGGGCAGTCTCTGGATGGCATTTCATTCAGTTTCTGCTCCACTCTTTGTCCCTGCATTTCTATTTGACAGGAAAAATTCTGGATTAATATTTTTGATGTGGGTGGTTGGCCAAGGACATTTATATGTACATATTATGTACAGCCGAGAAATCTAGAAGAGAACTATATATGTTCTTTGTTTTTATCTGGCAAGGTTTCATTTCTAAAGCCCCCCAATACAGTATTTCTATTAAAATATGGTGAGGAAACTTCTTAGAGCTGTTTAGAAAATAAGAGATGAAAGTTGAGAGATAGCCCCATTTATAATTTTCATGTTTCCCTCTAAATACTAAGAACCTGGACCCTAAAACAGATTTCTGAATCTTTTATTCTGATTGTTTTTTTTTTTTTTTTAGTAGATCTCCCAATTATTTTAAAATAAGCATTTGACTCTACATGTTTTCACCGCAATATGGCCAAATCCAAAACATTTCCCGTGTAAAGAATTGTATAATCATCAGGAATCTCTGGCAAGCTGTGCTGTTCTTACAGACAAACTAGCCTTTCCGTCCTCTGTTTTAGGGCAGAGCACACAGCAGTCCAATGCATTGGGTTGAGAGTTCGTTTGCTTTGCATAGGGTTGAGTCACACAAATGGACAGTAAAGCATTTGCGGATTTTTTCTTTTGAATTGATAAAAAGCATATCTTTCAAGTAGTAGTACCATTTCTAAAATATAATTAAGGAGAAAATATGCAACTTAAAATCTATTTTTTTTGTAGTGAGAATTCTATTAATATTAGTTCTTCAGATAATTTGATCTAATTCTAATATTTTATAGCTATCAAATTTGTTTGCAGATTTTAAAGAAAAAGATGTGTGAAATGCAACTTCATGAAAGGAAAATCAACCTTTACATAGAATATATCAGTTGAAGAAACCTATGTTGGATGGGACCACTCAATTAGCCGCTGAAGAGGTTTTCTTATGACAAGCATGTTAATTGTGGAATAATTCAAGCTTTATTGATTAAACACAAAACATTTCACTTTAGGTAAATAGTTCATATTTCAAACTATTAACCATCAATACTATCTTTAGTAGAGCCCATATGTGAAATATATGTAGAATTGAGTAACAAAGAAATTCAATAGCTAAGATTGTGATTCCCTTTTTTTGTGTGTGTTTGTTTTTTCGAGATAGAGGCTGGCCTAGAACTCAGAAATCCACATGCTTCTGCCTCCCAAGTGCTGGAATTAAAGCCATGTGCCACCACAGTGCAAGCAAGATTGTGATTTTAAAATCTGCTTCTCATCCTAGATGGAGCACCATAGTACAAACTTGAACTTTCAGATTTGAGTGAATGATGAGGACTTTCTCTTTTCAGTTTCAAAACGAGTTGCCATGAGACTTGAGGAGGAGAGGATGAGACAGGGGCATAACTGAGTTGGTGCTTTGCCAAGAAGTTTTAGGAGGTACCAGGCCTTGGATAGAGTTATCTTCACCTAACTGCATCTCCAAATTTATTTTTATAAGGTTTGTGATGAAGACAACATAAATTGAGGGCAAAGCGCTCCTAGTGTCAAATTCTACTAAAAGGAGAGAATTATTTATTTGATTGATTGTTTGTTTATTCGTTTATTTATTTGTTTGTTTGTTTATTTTAGCTAGGAGTCAACTGAGGTGAGAAGGTCATCCTGGCCACAATATTCGCAAAAGCCTTGTTCGGCCGACGTGAGAGAGCATACTTCAAAACATTCCATTGTGTAACCATAGCATTGTGTCGATAGGGAAATCAGTATTCCTCGAACTGAGTAGAGATATTCTTTAAAAATTTTTTTTAATTAGATATTTTCTTCATTTCACATGTTATCTCGAAAGTCCCTTAAACCCTCCCCCATCCCCAGCCCTGTTCCCCTACCCACCCACTTCCACATATTGGCCCTGGTGTTCCCCTGTACTGGGGCATATAAAGTTTGCATGACCAAGGGGCCTTTCTTCCCAACGATGGCCAAATAGGCCATCTTCTTCTATATATGCAGCGAGAGACATGAGTGTGCTTCTCAGCCATTCGGTATTCCTCAGTTGAGAATTCTTTGTTTAACGAGTACAGATATTCTTTTTTTTTTTTTTTTTTTTTTTNGGTTGTGAGCCACCATGTGGTTGCTGGGATTTGAACTTATCACCTTCGGAAGAGCAGTCGGGTGCTCTTACCCGCTGAGCCATCTCACCAGCCCCGAGTACAGATATTCTTATGACAAGCCAGTCATATGAAACAGTGGGCTGAAATGTGAGGCAAAGGAGAATAAAAATCTTCCATGATTAGCAGGGGTATGATATACAATTAAGTTCCACAAACTTTCCTTGGGTTGAAATACAGGAAACAATCTAATCAGGATAGGAAAGAGTTATGGTCAGCCAAGTGAGAAAACTGCAGTGTGGTCCTAGTGCTTCTGTGTTGGCGTGCACTGTGGTTAGACACATTCTGCTACCAGACAATTTGACTAAAATTTCTTCTCTCGCACATTTATATTCTCTATGTCTACTCCAAGGGTGGTTCTTAAAACTGTGTTCCTTAAGTTGTATGCACTGATCTTATAAATGCTGAAGAGCTCAGCTACATGTAACTAAAGCTCAATTAGTTTTGCCTCTTGCTAGTATTTTTACTGCTAGCTACATGCTTAATAGTGTTTTGTGTGTATCTGTGTGTGTTTATATATTTGTCGGTATGTGAAAAATCTCTCTCTGTGGGAGTCGGGGGGCTTGACTAAAAGGCTTTCTTAAACACAGATTTTACAATCATGTAACTCTTATATAGTATAACATTTCCTAATATTTGAACTAGATATACTAATTACACTGAGAGCAGGGACTTTAATGAACATTAGTGGTAGATAAAAGTTTACTCTTACTCTTATATATGTACTCTAATGACTCTAAAATACATACATCAAGACCTAAATTATTTGATATAGTATATCACATATACATAAAATTCTAAATGAAATGTCACCTGAATTTATTTTATTTTATTTATATCTCAGTAGTCTATTTTCAAAAGTATATTAGTACATGATGAGGTCGATGAAATTAAGCTGTCTTTTTTTAATTGAGCTGTTCCAAATAGTTAATAAGCTTTCAGCAAAAGAATAAGAGTTTTTATTTTTTAAACAACTTCATCCATGCATACAGTATTGTGCAGATTTTGTGTTATATCTTTTTGCATCAATGAAATATCTACAGGTATCCACACTTTTGGCTAAATATCACAACTATAAATAAAAATAGTCCTCTTTTATAAGTTTCTATCTTAGAGATACAGTGTGGTAAGCAAATTGTGAAACATGAAAGAACTATCCAATATTTCAGTTGTAATTATTCTTTATATCTAAGAGCTGATATTCATTCCACCAATTGTTTAAGGCTAAATGACACATCATAGAGTTTAAAAGTATTCAGACAGTGAACAGGACAGACCATCTGCTTTGAATCAGCTTTTGGACTAGATGACCAGACAATGTTGAATATAAATACTTATAATATATTGTGTTGCCAAAAGTACTCAGGGAACATAAATAATAAGTATTTTATGTATCCTTGACAAATCAGAAGAGTTCTAAAACAACCTATTGAGTATTTAAAAACAGATAGAAAAATTATCGATAATACACAGTTTATGCTGAAGGGCATCTGATAAATATAAAGAAAAAGCAGGTGTGATAAATCACAACGGATTTGGAGAAAGCCTGCTACTTTAGCAGGAAGGAAGAAAAGCATGGAGTGGAATTAAAAAGTAATGTCAATCTATCAAAATAGGGGCTGCAAAAAAGAAGTTGTTCTATGTAACAGGTTACTACTACAAGAAGCAGTTCTATGTAACTAGCCACAAGTGGCTTCTTGGCTGTAAGCTTGTTATGGCCTTTGATTGTAAAATGCAATTGATAGTTTATGACAAAGTAGCTTAATGTGGTTTTGAAAAATGAGATATATGTCCCAAAGGAGACCAGATGAATGATTATCTTGGACTATTATCTTAATCTGACCTATCAGAGGAACAGGAAAAACTCAAAGAAGGTTCTTCTTCTTCATTACACTCCAACTAATGTCATTAGGTGTCTCATCTTGTAAATTTATTTTAAATTGTGGGTGATAGCCAAGAACATAGCTAAAACCTCAAGAACAGAGAGGAGTGTAGTTTTGCTTTTTGTCATTGTGATAACTTGACATAAAGCAATTTGGGAGAAAGCAACATATTTGGCTTCTAGTGTCCAGGTCATCACCAGGGAGCCAAAGGCAGAAGCTCAAGCAATGGACCTGGAGGAGGGAAGTAAAGAAGAGATCACTAGGCAATGCTGTTCACTACCTTCTCTGCACGGACTGATCATCATGCTTTACTTTGTAACCCAGGTCCACCTGCCCAGGATACCCACCCTGCATACTGGGATAGACACTTCCATGTCAATCAGAAATCAAGACAACTTTCACAGGACAATCTAGTTCCGACATTTCCTTAATTAACATTATATATCTTCACTTGAATCTAGGTAATATCAGGTTGACAAAAACTAGCCAACATTCATTTTCATTTCAGTGTATTTTTTTTAAGTAGCCTTAATAAAGTAAACACAAACAAATGCAGAGAGGACAGAAATTCTACTATGGCTTTAAAGCGTTTCAGTATGAGTTCATCCACTATACACTAATGTTTCAACTACATAGAAATATTTGACACCCAACAGGAGCGAAATAAAATTAGACAAGACAAATCACCACCCATGTATACAGTGTTTTATCACTGCAGAGGAAAGGAGCAGATAGAATATTGGGGAGTTAAGAGATTGTACTAATAAAATACATATACAGGCAGATTGGAGAGGATGACACAGACTAGGACATGAAAACTCAAACCATTAATCTTGGTTTGAGTAGTTACTATTTATGTATTTGTTTGTCATATGTACATGTGGAAGTTTTATATATTCAGTGGTGATCATGTGGAAGGCAGAAGTTGACATCCCATCAGGAGCTGTTACTGTACTTCACATTATCATTATTATTATTATTATTATTATTATTATTATTATTATTATTATTTTACAAGTTCAATTCTTTTTTTTCCAACTTTTATTAGATATTTTCTTCATTTACATTTCAAGCGTTATCCAGAAAGTTCCCTATACCCTCCCCCCTCCCGGCCCTGCTCCCCTACCCACCCGCTCCCACATCTTGGTCCTGGCGTTCCCCTGTACTGGGGCATATAAAGTCTGCATGACCAACAAGTTCAATTCTTGAAAATAATCTGACTAAAAAAAAAAAAAAAACACACATAATAAATTAACCAAAGACATAATCTCCTGAGTAACATTCTACATGATTAGATGTAGCATTCAGAATGGAAGTGGAGAAGTCTTGCCCTCAATATTACACCTTTACAATCAGAAAATACTGTACACACTTATCCACCACTGACACTATAAAATTAAATCTAAGAAGAAAATTAGGTTTATATCTCCTTTTATGCCATACATTTACTACCTAATTTACACTTTTCCTTATTCTCTTATTTTTCACCTTTACTATTCTCTTTCCTTCATGTTATACTGAACTCAAATGTAAATGTCCATTTGCATATACATGTATTAAGTGAGTGAGACCATATAAATCTTTCTCTTTTTATATATTTATTTTTTTTTCAATTTCTTTACTTTTATTAGATATTTTCTTTATTTATATTTCACATGCTATCCCAAAAGTTCCCTATACCCTCCCCTTGCCCTGCTCCCCTAACTGCCCACTCCCA
>CACVCL010023154.1:0-23704 GCA_902729485.2 Mus minutoides
ACAGTAATTATGTAAGACAAAATAATGGAATCCGTAAGAAACTATTCATGTAATTCTGTTTCTTATTCTGACAGTTCACATGGAATTTGTTAAACTGTGAATCTTGGTTCTTCTTTGCAGAGTTGCAGTAATAGTAACTGCAATGTGGTTATTTAATCTTTCTAAAGACTGGCAGTGCAAATGGAAGTAATTTTCTCTT
Source organism: Mus minutoides (assembly GCA_902729485.2). Taxonomy (NCBI): domain Eukaryota; kingdom Metazoa; phylum Chordata; class Mammalia; order Rodentia; family Muridae; genus Mus; species Mus minutoides. Next base: position 200 of record CACVCL010023154.1, read on the forward strand.
GCTTTATTGTGGTGGGAGTTACATACCATAAACTCCATCTGCTTTAAGTTCACAATTCAATGATTATTTATACATTTACAGAGTTGTCTGAACATCATCACAATCTCATTTTAAAGTAAAATAACTGCTGTGGTTGTCAGAATTCTCAAATGGCTCTCCAGGCTTCTGGCCTTTGGTTATTCAAACACTAGTCTATATGCAGCTGCAAGGTTCCCCACTGGTTGACTTTACATTGTAGAAATTATCTGACTGAGCCTGGCTAGAGCATGTAGGTCCATTAAAACTGAAGATGATTCTTGTTATTTTCTGACTCGTGACTGGAGACAGTAGAAATAGATTCAAGCCTGAAAGATATATGACCTGGGATAGTTCTCAGGTACCAGCATAGAGGGGATTTATTGCAGAAGGGGCTCAGAAGGCTGTCTAAAATCTGAAGTGCTTCTTGGCCATTAGCTACAAACAAAAAATGAAAATATACAAAAAAACAAAACAAACAAACAAACAAAAAACAGGCTGAAGTCTGTATAATATTGGAGTTCAAGTAGAGTTGAGCATGAGACATACACTTAGAGAGTAGGCTTCAATAAGCCAAAGGTCAAATTAGGCTTCACCATGGAAGCAAATAAAACTTAATTCCATAAGAAAACTAGAAGACAGGGCAATATCAAAGTTTTTATTAACCCATCTAAGAGAAGAGTAGAGGGTGGAGTTAATGATGAACTTGAACTCATCAGTCTATCAACTCCAGGATGCTTCTGGGTGATGATGAATACCTGTGAGACAGAGAATTGTGTACAGCTAGAGTTAAACATTATGGAATACTGCTAAGGGTGTGAAGGCTAACCATAAGTCTCAATATAAACACTTTAATCATTATTTTCCTTCAAATAACCTATGTTGTTGGAAGATGGGCTGAGTTGACTTACTAGCAGCTACCAGACCTTCTCTTGTGTTACTCTACCTTGTCTACAAGTTATTAGTAGGGCTGCTCTTGCTTAGGCACTCTTACTCATGCTTGTTCACCATATCATTGTGGGTACTTTGAACACTGCACAAACATATTTAGCAAATCTTAGTCCAACTACAAAGTACTCTGGCTGCTGTGAATTTTCGAAGTACTCAATAAAGTCAGTGGGATAGCAACACATCACTCTATTGTAATGGTTGGGAACCTGTACAATACACAGAGCCAAAAGACTGTCTTGATCATCATGAACACTAAGCCCCAGACACTGGAAGCCCTACTTCTCTAGGCTTAAGGCTGTACAGTCATGTCTTGGGCACCCAGATTGTGAGTCTCTGGAACATAGGGATGTTGGTGCTCACTCTTGAACTCACCACTCATCACTGTACAGAGCTTTGCTTCTGCTGCTGCTGTAGAAGTCTTGGCTCCACTTACTAAACTCTCTATGTCAAGGATTTTATTCATAGTTTTACTCATGGGCCCAAATGGTTTAGTGCATAACCATTTGCTCTAACACGCTTTAGTATTTAGTAAGAACAAATGTTTAAAAGCAGTTTTCAATTCCAGGCAGCATATTGCAAATCTATCTGTCTCATTAATCAACTGGTTTAAAGATCTGAAACATAATATTTTTTACTATATGAACAGTCCCTAGATTGTTTGGTAGCAGATAATATAGGAAGTAACACATTCTGAGTTAACTAAATCATGAAAATCTGTTTCATGTAATTTATATGAAAATAGTGTCACATGACATATAATAACAACACAAGCTTATGCTTGAAAAAGGATGAATTTTTTCATGGAACAGGATGAGGGAAATGATAGTAGAAAGGCTGGCAATATGGTATTAACTCCATAAATGTCTTGCATATTTGAAAAAAAATTGAATCATACTTGCCTGCTTATGGAATAAAGAAGGGTGAAGGATGTGCATGGTGGTCATTTACTTGGTTTCATATTTTGGTGCCATTAGAAAATTTCCACATTGAAAGAGATTGCAAAAAGGTTTAAGAGAATCAGAGCTTGGTGGTGGTGAAGTGCTGACTTTTTCTTTTATTTCTTACTCTTGCTTTAAATTAACCTTTTTACTGCCTTAGCAATGGAAGAGTACATTTAGCTTTATGTGAAAGTGAGCTATAATGAATATATGGAAATAAAAGAAATGGAAGTGCTTACACAAAATTAAATTGTTGACCTTAAACCAGCAGCAAAGTAAATTTTCTGGCAGTGGCCTTTCGTGTTTTAAAGTGGGCATAACTACACAGACACAGAAATAAAACAAATTATAAATATAAAATGTGACTTGTCTTCCTCAGTTAAAAATAATTCTTATAAATCTTCATAATGAATAGTGAAATAGAGAATGTAGCATGTTTTAATCAAGATAGCAAAAATGTTGCATGATGACTTTCATATTTATATTTTACTAAACATCCATTTATAATCTTTTTGAAAACTGTTTCAGTGTTAAAATTGAGGTGAACAAACATATCTCTTGACTAAGCATCCTGGTTTTAAGTGTTATTCTGTAACAATGAGAGAAAAAGGGTCCTGCTGCTCTCAGTGAAATAAGGGACTGAAGCTCAGCTGATCCTGTTGCACTATGAAGTTACAATTCTAGGACACATACATGAGGCGAGATTGGAGCATGATTATAAACAAATCAAGGTAACCATGACAAACAGCCTTATCAGTTACAGAACTAATCAATTCCTTATGAGGCTGATTTTCAAGAGAGCTTTTAAAATAGGTCCAACATGTTATAGAGAAAGGCAGAGGACATATTAGATTGCTTTCATACTCTGATCTTACTGATCAACCCCTTCTCTTAGTCATATACTTCATATTTCTAAGGTTTTTTGTTTGTTTGTTTGTTTATTTTGTTTTGTTTGTTGGGTTTTTTTTTCTTCTTTTGTTTTTTTCGAGACAGGGTCTCTCTGTGTAGCCCTGGCTGTTCTGGAACTCACTTTGTAGACGATGAAGGCCTCAAACTCAGAAACCCACCTGCCTCTGCCTCCCAAGTGCTGGGATTAAAGGCGTGCAACACCACCGCCCGGCTCTAAGGTTTTGACTATGCTAGTCAAGTATATTCTCTTAAACTGACCTACCTTTCAAACCCACCTCTGTCATCATGCCTTCATTGATTGCACTGTCTGATCTAGGTGGACTTAGGTACTTCTGACTGAGTCCAGAATGGACACAGGGACTATGCAGCCCCACTGTAGCATGCTTGATGGAGTTCTGCAGTCCTCATGTGTTAATTACAATTTTATTGCTGTGAAGTTACATCATGACCATAGCAACTCATATAAAGGAAAACATTTAATTGAGGCTGGCTTACTGTTCAGAGGTTTTGTCCATTGTCATCATGGTAGAAACATGACAGCAGGAAGGCAGACATGGTACTACAGAGGTAGTTAATAGCTTTACATTTGGTTTGGCAGGCAGTAGAAAGAGAGACCTACTGGGCTTTGCTTGGGCATTTGAGACCCCCAAGCTTGCCCCCACTGACACTTTCTCCATCAAGGCTTTACCGCCTAATAATGTCACTCCTTAGCATTTAAATATGAATCTATGAGGTGAATGCTTATTCAAACCACCATATTCTACTGCTTCACACTAATAGGCTTATAGTCATATCACAATGTAAAATGTACTCAGTCTAGCTTCAAAAGTCCTCAGAGACTATCAGCCTTAAAGCTTTTTAAAAATCTAAAGTCCTAAGTCTTTTCTAAGACTCATGGCAATGTCCTAACTATAACCCCATTAACATCAAAATAGAAAAGCAGATTCTGTACTTCCAACATACACTGGCACAGAATATACATTACCATTCCAAAACAGGGTTTAATGAGGAAATTATGAACCACAGAAAGGGAAACTAGCTGGGCAACCTCCAAACTCTATGTCTCCAGGTGTCAAAGCACTCTTTGAATATACAAATCCTGTCAGCTTTTTTGATTGTGACATACTTCTCTCTCTTTGGTTGGTTCCTCCCATTGTTAGCAGCTTTTCTTGGAAGTTATCCAATTGCTCTGGCATCTCCAATATCTTTTGGATTTCCAAGGCAATCCAACCTTCACCTATATAGCTTTATATAATAATCTATCTAGGCCTCTATACAGAGAAATTGCTTATGCATAAGTGGCCTCAGCTGTTTTTCTTAGCCTTGGAAAGAGATTCAACAATCCCTCTCTTATATTCTTGACCCCAAAGCCAGGAACACATGGCTGAACTTGCCAATTTCTGGAGCTTGCTGAGGCTGGAACATGATCAGGTCACCTTATTCAAATACATTTTAATCAACTTTCTGCTTTTCATAGTTTCCCTCGCTGTCTAAGCTTGGCTGTCCTGAAACTTAATCTCTAGACCAGGCTGGCCTGTCTCTGCCTCCTGGGTTTTGGGATTAAAAGTGTGTTCCACCAGGCCAGGCTCTGAACTTTTCTTTAATTCCTTTTTACAAGTTGGACTTAGCTTGGTGGTATCTTGACCTGAGGTCCTCACTCAGTATATTATTGGTGCTTTTCTCTTCCAATTGTACACTTTGTGTTTCTTTCTTGCTCAGTTTGTTTCTTTTCATTATAGATCTTCATAAGTTTAGCTACTAATAACCCAGCAACACAGTCAATATTAGGTGGTCTGGAAATCTCTTATGCCAATACTGTTATCCAAAACCCTTCAATTTAGTCTCAGGTAAATTTTCTTCTGGAACAAGGGCAGAAAGTGGCCTCATTCTTCACCAAAATATCACAAGAATGATATCTAGGTCTTAATTAATACTCTTATCCTCTGAAACCTCTTAATCTAGTTCCTCACAGTTCACATAACTATCAGCACAACTGTGTTCCATGTTTCTGCTAGGAATGCACATTAGTTGCTGCTTAAAGCATTCAGGTGTTTTTCTAGTCCAAAGTTCCAAAGTGTTCCAGATTTCTCCAAACAAACATGATCTAGTCTATTAGCAATACACCACTTCTGGTCCCAACTTTTGATTTAGTTAGGGTTTTATTGCAATAAAGAGATATCATGAACACAGCAACCCTTATAAAAGAAATCATTTAATTGAGGCTGGTTTATAGTTCAGAGGTTCATTCATTATTGTCCTGGTGGGATGCATGGCAGCCGGCATGCAGATATGGTACTAAAGAGGTATTCGAGAGTTTTACATCAGGATCAGTAGGCAACAGAAAGGATCCACTAGACATGGTTAGGTATTTGAATCCCTAATGCCCACCTCTAGTGACATATTTCTTCAATAAGGCCATACCTACTCCAACAAGGCCATATCTCCTAATGCTACTCCTTAAGCATTCAAATATAAGTCTATGGGGGACATTCTTATTCAAAAAACTACATTTCATTACTTGGAGAAGCTTTGAATTTATGAGCATTAGGTGAAAAAATGGTAGATAGATAGAATCTATGGTGCTTTTTTCACAACTGAGGCCTGGAGGCCAACTTAGCAGCAGCGCGATCTAGAAGAACACAAAAACACAGAAGAAAAATTTTAAGAGATTCTTAGAAAGGAAAGAGAAACAACAGACAGAATTTACTTTAACTTGAAACATAAATATTGGGAACTGTTTCTGCATGAGCTTGCAGGTGTTAGAATAAATTGAGTTATTATATTATGAGAAATCAAATAGCATATAATATCAATGTTATTTTAAAGTAAAAACCTGTAGGTAAAAGCTTAAAAGGATGGACCAACCAGTGACTGCTGCAGCCGGGGATCCATCCCATAATCAGCCACCAAACACGGACACTATTGCATACGCCAGCAAGATAGTGCTGAAAGGGCCCTGATATAGCTGTCTCCTATGAAGCTATGCCAGTGCCTGGCAAACACAGAAGTGGATGCTCACAGTCAGCTATTAGATGGGACACAGGGTTTCCAAGGGAGGAGCTAGAGAAAGTACCCAAGGAGCTGAAGGGGTCTCCAACCCTAAGGTAGAAGAACAATATGAACTAACTAGTTCCCCCAGAGCTCATGTCTCAAGCTCCATATATAGCAGAAGATGGCCTAGTTGTCCATCATTGGGAAGAGAGGCCCCTTGGTCATGCAAACTTTATATGCCCCAGTACAAGGGAATGTCAGGGCCAATATGTGGGAGTGGGTGGGTAGGGGAGCAGAGCGGGGATGGGGGAGGGTTTAGGGGACTTTCAGGATAACATTTGAAATGTAAATGAAGTAAATATCTAATAAAATTGAAAAAAATAATTTCAGTATAAATTTCTAGGGAATGTTTGTTATGGTTGGTTGCTCCTCTCTTTTGGAAACTTACATAGTAATTTCAGGTAAAAATTATTAAAAATTACGACTGCTCTTGCACGTGACTTCTCTGTAAGATTTAGACATTTACACTCTTTCACCAAACCATAGTATTCTTCACAACTACTACTTCTTCTTCTTCTTCTTCTTCTTCTTCTTCTTCTTCTTCTTCTTCTTCTTCTTCTTCTTCTTCTTCTTCTTCTTCTCTCTCTCTCTCTCTCTCTCTCTCTCTCTCTCTCTCTCTCTCTCTCTCAATGTAGATTTGGATTAGATAAGTAAGCAGTAGCCTTATCACTGTTTTGATTCTGTCCCATCTTTAACATTCTTAGCATCAGTTAAGTTCTCAGGACATGGTTGAAATAAGGCAAGATTCTTTGCCAAAGAAGCAAAAAGCACATGGATGGTCTCTAGACTCATTTTTGATAAAAATCCTTATTATCTTTTTGACTTCATGAGCTAGAACTTTACTCTCCAAGTTTATTTTGGATTCTGTTCTTACAAACTTCTACCATAAAGGACCATTCAATTCTGCTTACTTTATTCAAAGACCTTTCTAATTCGAAGTCCCAAATTATCCCACTTCTTCCTGGAAAACCAGTTAAAATTTTCAGAACTCTATGGTCAGTTTTGTCACAATAATAGCCCTAATCCTAGTACCAATAATGTTTTTTATTTCCTATACTCATTGCTGTGATTAAAAAAAAAATACCTTACAAAAGCCCTTAGGGAGCCAGGCGGTGGTGGCACACGACTTTAATCCCAGTACTTGTGAGGCAGAGACAGGCAGACTTCTGAGTTCGAGGCCAGCCTGGTCTACAAAGTGAGTTCCAGGACAGCCAGGGCTACACAGAGAAACCCTGTCTCAAAAAACAAAAACAAACAAACAAAAAAGCCCTTAGGGAAAAGTAGGCTTATTTCGGCTTAAGTTTGTGGATTCAGTGGCATCACATTGGGAATGCAATTAGGTAGTAGAGAGTGATGATGTCAGTTCTCAGCTCACCTTCTTTTTTAAATTCATTCTATATCTCCAGTCTATATAATAATACCACATATCATTAACATAGGCTTTTACACACCAGTTAACCTAATATAGATAATTTTTTACAATGATGCCCAGAGATGTCCTTACATGATTTTGTAAATATGACAATTAATATTAACTATCATGAAAGGCTAGAACAACCATATTTAATGGATAGTTTCACTGAGAACATTAGAAGATATACTTTGTAGATAAAGTTGTATTTATTATATTGATACAAATTAGTTTTTAATTTATTAAACATTATTGTCCATATATTCTCAGTGCTTTAGAATAGCCTCAACATTTTATTTTCTCTCATACATTACTTCCTGGCTAGTTTCCTCTCCTTTTACCTCCCTTTACTCATCCCAGTTCCCATACCCAATCACTACTCTCCCACAGATCTCCCTTTCCTAAAAATAAACAAACAAACAAAAACCAAAATAAAACCAAAAAAAAAAAAGAAAAAGAAAAAACAGGATTCCCAGGAATATAAACTGAACATGATATAGCAAAACTGAGCATAAAGCCTCATTTCAAGGCTGCATGATGCACTCTAGTAGGAGAAAAGGATCACAAAAGTAGGCAAAAGAGTCAGAGACACCTCCCATTCTCACTGTTAGGAGTCCCACAAGAACACACCCAGCTACATAACCATAATGTATTTGATGAGAACAAAGCTCAGACCCATTCAGGGTCCATGATGGTTGCTTCAGTCTCTGTGATCCCCTATGAGGGCTGCTTAGTAGATTCTGTGGACTGTGTTCCTATGGTGCCCTTGACTCCCCTGGCTTCGTCAATCTCCCCTAATTCTGCAGAGATCCCCTCAATCTTCCTAATGCTTGGCTATGCGACTTGGCATCTACTCCAATCAGTTGCTAGCTGATGTCTCTCTGATCACAATTGAGATAGGCACTGATCTACAAGTTTAGCAGAATATCATTGAATATTTTTTCCACTGATGTTTCATTCTATCCTGTTTTTTTGGTCTGTCCAGGTTCTGGTTCCTGGCCATACAGGCAGTTCCAGGCATGGGTTCTCTTTCATGGTATGGGCCTCAAGTTTGTCCTGTCATTGTTTGGTCACTCCCACACATTCTGCTCCACAATTATCCCAGTAAATGTTGGAGGCAGGACATATTGTAGATCAAAGATTTTGAGGCTAAGTTGGAAGCCAGTACCACTACTGGAAGCCTTGCTTGGTTATAGAAGATCGCCAGTTCATGGTCCATATATCCATTACTAGGAATCATTACTAGGGTTGAAGATTCTAAGGAGTTTTGGCTATACTAGGTTTCCATTATCATTTCCTAAATGCCACGCCAAGCTTTTGATTTGTATAACTTTTCATATAACCATGTAGTGCCAAGATGGAGAAGATGAGAATAAATTAGTTCCTTTATTATTTTATTCATAAATTCTCTGAGTATTTTTTCTGAGCATTTCTGATAACTATTTTTCTATGTGGCTGCTTGTTTAAAAACTGGAATGCCTTCTTTAATTTTCATAGTTTGATCATGTAGTTATTATTAGATACCCCTACAGAAGTCAATGTAGAGGATAAAAGGGTTTATTTTAGATCATGATTCCAGGTTACATTAAATCATTATGATGATGTTCAGATAGTACGATCATAAACCAATCAATTTAACACATCACAGTCCAAAGCGAAGAATCATGAATGCCTACCTTTCTTACCTACTAATGTCTATTAAGGGGTATCACAAAGTGTAAGCTGGATCTCCCCACCTCAGTGATTAGAATCAAGAGTTATTTGGTTAGGCCAGTGGTTCTTAAACTACTATGGCCTTTTAATGAGGTTTCTTGTGTTGTAGTGAACCCCACCTACAAAATTATTTTTATTGCCACTCTGTAACTGTAATTTTGCTACTGGTATGCAATATCTGTTTTTAACAATGGTTTTAGGTAACACAGGTAAAAGCATTGTTCAATGTACCCTCTACCCCTCCCTCACAAAGGTTTTGTGATCCACAGGTTGAGAAACTCTGGTTTATATTTTCTGATCTTGACAAATCCTCAGTGAGACTCTCTTCCCAGACAATTCTAGATTGTGTTGAAATTTAAAATCATCAACATCTACTACCTAGACTTACTGTTGGATCTCTATTATAAATTGTATTATAATCTCCTAGTCATAGTAGTTAGGCATATTAGGGTTTATTTTTTTTTTCATGAGAATTCCAAGTGACAATACATCTTTTGAAAGAAACTTGATTGATGGCAATGACAAATAACAATGAAACATAATTGTATTATTAAAATATTTTATATTTCATATTTGAATTATGTATCACTTATGTTTTTCCAATTTTAAGAATTGAAATTATGATCAGGGCTCTGCAATTTCCTTTTGTGCTGTAATATGAAAGCATCTTGTTAAGTGTGAGCAGTTCTGGAATTAGTACTTTCACTTTTGTGACTCTTGTCAGTAACGATATTCACTTCTAGCACCTAAGTATAGACATTAAAGAAAATTCCACTATCTTTCTCCTTAAAATCTCAAAATATACTCTTAGGATTGTGTTTTTCCACTTTCTACAACTATAAAATAAATTTAATATCTTTTTAGTGTCAAATGGGATTAAGGTGAAGTAATGCTTCTATTTGCAAAACTAAAAGCACTCTGCTATTGGTAACCATTGGCTATGCTAATGTGTGATATTATTCTTATTCTCTTAGTAGTGACTTAGAACTGACAGCCATTGTACTAAAGGTTCATTATTGTTACCAGACCAAAAAGACAATCTCATACATGTTTATGCAATAAGCAATGCAGTCTTTCAAACATCAACAGATTCTGATTAATTTTTGCAGTGTCCTGAAACAAGCAACTGATTTTGATAGGAATTTTTATCAAAGATAGCATCTATACAGTAAATAATTCAATTTGTTTTTATATTTTATTTCAAAGCTTTTCATATGCTTGTGTACCATATAAGATATTGCATATACTCAATGGGTGTGCTTGGGAAATCATGCTAAATTATTAGAAAAAACTATTAAATATTATTAAATATTCAGATTAATAAAAGGGATATAAAATATAAGTACAGTGGTAGATTAATAAGTAGATCTGCCTGATTAAAAAGGACGGTCTCTTGATGAATATTTTTTCTTCTCTTTCTTTCTTTTTTTAATGTTCATTTTGCTTTTATTTCCTTAGATGATGTGATGAGTTGAGAGTTGCAAGCTATGTGAATGCAAGGCTTGGGCTGAATCTAGACATTCTACGTATTTTCAATCATGTTATTTATTGTTATAGTAGGTAGTAGATATTCATAATTATGTCACTTTATTATGAAAAATTAATTTTAAAGCTTCCTAACATGCTGTTGGTTGCATCCTCTATGACATTCAAATTAATAATGTCTTCCTTTATTCTTCCTAGGAAAACAATATAGTTTCTTGTTCCTAAATCATGATACTTGCATTGCTGAAACAAAGATAGACTAGAGCCTATGCCCTGGTTAACTCCCTGGACGTTGAGAGATTACTTCATGTATATTAAGTACTATGATGTCAATCCTGAATCTAGTTGATAATTTTTTTTATCTGATTGAATATTTAAGTTAATATATTTTAGAATTTCATCTTGTGGACCTATTTTTAAAGGTTACCATTAAATTTTAAAAATTTGAATGAGGATTCTTTCCTCTGCAATATTTTTATAGTAGAAAAATTTAGTGTATTTCCAAATATTTAAGTACTGGCCTATTGATTACATTTTCAAGACTGACTCTTTTGTAATAACCTTCAACTTCTCTAATAGGTCATTCAATCTGTATTAAATATTAAGACAACTCAGTTATTCATTTAATTGATTCACTACACACTGTTCAAGTTTTCTACTATGGAATAATGCATACAACATTATATAAGTAACTTCAATGTTAATCAATCACCTAAGTATCTTAGTTGAAGTTCAGTGATCAATGAGAACAGAAACTGGAGCAGCAATGAGGAAGGAAATAGAGAGAAAGAAAGTGGAAAGGTGAGATGATAAGAGCAAGAGAAAATTATTAATGGTTTAAAATTCCTTAATACCGCTTTTCCTCTATTTAGTTTATAATATACTTATCATGTACCTTGTGTTATAGTCGATGCAAGAGCTGCAGCATTCCACATGAACTTCTGTTCTGTGTCTGACACTTCAGTTGTATACCCGTGCTTCGTCTTCTGGTTTCCGTCCCAGATTCTTCCCTAGTTCCCATTTGTTCATGATGTAGTTTGTTTGTTTTCCCCACAATTGATTTGTATGGTTTACTTAAATGTTAATTTTTCTCAGGGATTGAAAATGTTATTTTACATGTGGCCATGAAACTTAAACCCAGGCTTCATCTTCCTCCTTGCTTTCTGCCCACAACTGATGAAGATGAGATTTAATACATTTAATATTGTCAGCTCTTGTCTCAGCAATTTTTTCTGAGTATGCTTAGGACTTCCTACACTGAGCACTGGCATTTCCTTCCATGCTTAGCCTAGGAGTTCATCATGTAAATCATGCAAAGCAGGGGCAGTCCCTGGAGAGTTCACTTCCTATACTAAATGAGATTTGTGGAAATAGACCAAGCACTCACAATTCCTGATCAATAACATCCTAAAGCCTGTTTATATATGAATGTGTTTGACAACTACTCCTGTCAGTTCTTCCTTAACTACCTCCCTTACATTACTGAGTTGATAAAAAAAATGCTGATTGCTTTAAAGTATTTTCAAGTTATATTATAAACTTTGATTAATTTTTCCTTAAGACAAAGGCAATACATTTCCCCCCTTTTTGAATATCACAAGTAAACCCAGTAATGTTAACCAAGTCTGAAATACCAAATCATTACCTTCCTGCTTTGTTAAATGAATTAATGTTATTGCTTATGATTTTTACATTAGTTATAGGTTTTAATTTAAAATCTAATTATTAGTGATATGGTTTTTCTTTTAATTAATTAAAATTCTCCATATACATATGCAATAAATGAACACTTAATCAGTTCTCTCATTCTGCTAAATGTTATAGATGACGTGGGATTATTTTAATTTCAAATATTGATGATCTCTCTGGGTATAATATATCTTGTTCGACAATTCTGACCGATCTCAGAACAGGCCCCAGTGTGTTTCTATGATTGTCTTTGTTGTATAGTACACTTACTTTCAAATACATATATTAGAAGCTTGCAGCTCAGACAGTCCTTTCCATTACTTACTTATGACATTGTGCTAAATCTTATCTTTAGACTAGGAGTGAGAGCAGCATGCTAAATACTGTAGTAAGAGCTATTTAGTTTCTTTACCCTGAAAAGAACTCAATGTTGTGTTGCTCCTTGACCTCTGTTCATAGCTTTCTTAGACTGAAACTTGAGGAACCAAAACACTTATTGACTAGCAAAAGGAAGCCCGTAAGAAAAAAAAAAAAAAACTATCAAAGTTTACATTTTTAAGAAATAGTCTCATGGAGAAAATGATTAATATTCTTTTGGAAAATTTCTTCAAGAAAGATGACCAGGATAGCACCCTACCCTGAGAAAATGTCAGAGTGGAACAAGATTTCTCATTGTGCTAAAACAAGCAGGAATGATTTATGCATAGACAAAGGGAGTTGAAAGGGAAGCCAGTGACTTTATTCAAATGCAGGGAGATTTTAAATGAAGAAGAACATTGTAATGGAGCTGCCAAAGTGGAGGTGATTGGATCAAGGTAGCAGTGACAGATTGAGTTATATATTAGGTTGAACAAACACACACACACACACACACACACACACACACACACACACACACCACAAAACTGTCCAGGAGAGTATATTTTCTTGATTCAGGAATTACTCCATAGCATTTTGAATACTTTCATTATTAATTTACAATTTTATTTATTCCATAAATAATTTTTAATGACCTAAACAACCATGGGTGTTCATTTGATGCATAGTGTATGTATGAGTTTGACTGTGTAGATGTATAGTTTAATTTGACAATGATAATATGAAAGTAAAGATAAAGCATCCTATTATAAATGCAATATTACCACAAAACAGAATAGTTGGAACATGTATGTGTACAAATACACACACACACACACACACACACACACACACACACACACACACACACACACAAGTCCCCCCAAACACCCACAGTGACAATTACATGCAGCACACAATGAAGAAACAGTACACAAGGCATATACCAAAAAGAATAAAAATAATTTTAAACGTTTTTGTAAAGGCAGATTGAATGTTAGGTAAGCCCATGCAGATGTTAGATTTACTCTGTGTAACATGAACATGGTAGGATTAAAATTTTTAAGAAATTGATCAAAAGAAAATAAATAAATTGGACATCTGTCTTCCTGGTTGTTTAATTTAATCTCCATTCATAATGTCATGTTAAGTGTCTACTTTTATCCCGTGGAACACTTATAATTGTTTAAGATAAAAGCAGTATCTTTTTTTGGGAGCTTTCCCTGACTTTGAGGGAACTTGGTAAGCCTTTTGACAAGTTTAGGTCAAAGGAGAATTTATCAGTGTGGAAATAATTTTAGTGGACAATATAGAGGCCATCGAGGAACCTGGAGCAGAGAGTTTATAGTGTTGAATTTTATGACCAAGGTACATAAGTGCCATTATAGAGGCTAATTCTGCACTATAGATGTCATGAGAATATAGTGCCATTAATCTCCTAAACTGAATTTTACTAGAAGACCTTGGAAAGGTGCGTGGGAGCACAGACCGAGAAAACGCACATCAGTTTCCTTGGATTCACATTCCCTGGAGAGAGTGGGGATTGAATGCTTCATCTGATAACATTTTAAAACAATGTTTAAAAATTTGATGATATTTTAAAACAATGTTCTTAAAAATAAATCCTATAAATTAAACACACACACACACACACACACACACACACACACACACACACATCAATATAAGTCTCCCCAACAAATAATTCCATCAAATCTTAGTACTGAAAGACTTATTTAAACTATGAGTACCTTTTAGCCAAGGAGGAAAAATTTTCTTGTAACCTCTTTAACAAATGGGCAATTGGCAGCTCAGCTCATGGTGCTAAGGACATATCCTTCATTTTAAATGAGTCTGTTTGGAATTTAAGACTTGGCCTTGTTGCTTATACATTTCTGAGTCCATCCGTTCTTATGAGTAAGCAATATTAAACTATTACAGAGGAGTAAGGATTCTAATAGTTCTGGAGAAGGAAGTTGGCTATAGTAAATTGAAGCTCTTTTTGTTTCCCCTTTTTTCAGTGCAATTAAAAGTATGTTTTTGCCAAAGTTTTCAGTAGTAGAGGCTGCTGAGTATGCCTGAGTACTGGGTTTAATCTCTACAATGATAATGATAATAATAATAATAATAATAATAATAATAATAACAAAATCAACAAGAACAACAACAACAACAATAATAATGTGGTTCGCTGATGTTTCTTTTGGAGTTTAAGCAGATCTCAGGACACAGAGAGAATTCCTGTAATGTGTTTGCTCAATTCCTATTATGTTCTATGTTTCCTACTTATGACACCCTTCAAATATTAAAAGGTAGTTAACAGTCCTTATTTTATTGTCTCTAAAGCAGACACACAAATCTTTCCTTCCCCATATGATCACCACTGTTGATATTGATTGTATTCATTCTGACAGAAAACCATATATTCTAAAGAGTCATTTATATCTTTATGTATTGGCTATCGGGATATGAAAACAATGGACCATAGAAATTGGAATTTGTCAAGGAATTACAGGATGCTTTCCTCTTTAAACGATTTACAACTTGTCAAACAAACAAACAAACCAACAAACCAACAAATGACCCTAACAAGGGAGTTGAGACAATAGTGATAGGTAAAACAAAGCCTTGATCTGGAGTGCTGAATTGAGTATCTCTGGCTCTTTGTATAAGCGTAAGCTTCATATTAAGATCCTGAAGATCTAAAGACAGACTTTGGAGGCAATTAGATTTATTTGTCCATCTTTCAAGTGTGGTTATATTGAATATTTTTTTCTATTGTTTTCAGTACTGTGCCTTTAATTCACTTATCAAGAATGAGTGGGCATGCCTAGCTTGACAGGGTTGTCAGGACCAAGGCTATATAATGTAATATATTAACAATAACCCTGTTTATTCAATGTTCCTCAAGGAAATTTTTAAATACTTTTAACTTCTGTACATAAATTCCTAAGTTTATAATACATGTAAACAGTTAAATTCAAACCCAGAGATGAGGAAGGATAAAAGAATAATTTTGGCTTGGTGTCATTTTAATAAGCTAATAATTATCCAGTAAAGTAAGATACAGAATAGTTGGCTTGTGTAGAGCCATGGGTAAAGAGTTAAAGGTCAAGTGTGTCTCTGACTCCTTTGACTGCTTTTGGGACTTTTTCCTCTTACTGGGTTGCCTTGTCCAACCTCACTCACTGAGGGCTTTAGACTTGTTTTATTGTATTTTATTTTGTTATTTGGTTGTTGTCTCTTGACGGCCTGGACTTTTTTGAAGGGAAATGGAGATGGCCTCTGGAAAGATGGGATGTGGGTAAAGCTTGGAAGAGTGGAAACAAGGGAAATTGTGGTTGGGGTGTATTGGGTGAGAGGAGACTCTATTTTAAATTTTATTATATGTCTAATAAACTCTCAAGTTCAAAAACAAACAAGACGATAGTGAGTTGAGGTTGTTTTAAAAAAGGAAAAATGATGAATCTCAATCTATGTTGTTTGTGTGAATAAATCAGGAAATGGGAAGGAGCAAAACTGAGGTCTGAGGTGTGGAGACAGAAGAAGGGAGAGGAGGGCCTGCAGCAGTGTATTCAGGACAGAGCCTAGGCAGACAAGAAGAAGCAAGAGAATTCTTAGAGTTTGGAGAAGAAAGAGAAAGTTAATCTTTCTTTCTTTCTTTCTTTCTTTCTTTCTTTCTTTCTTTCTTTCTTTCTTTCTTTCCAACTTTTATTAGATATTTTCTTCACTTACATTTCAAGTGTTATCCAGAGAGTTCCCTATACCCTCCCCCCTCCCGGCCCTGCTCCCCAACCCACCCACTCCCACATCTTGGCCCTGGCGTTCCCCTGTACTGGGCATATAAAGACTGCATGACCAAGGGGCCTCTCTTCCCAATGATGGCCAACTAGGCCATCCTCTTCTATATATGCAGCTAGAGACATGAGCTCAGGGGGTACTAGTTAGTTCATGTTATTCTTCCACCTATAGGGTTGAAGACCCCTTCAGCTCCTTGGGTACTTTCTCTAGCTCCTTCTTCCTTGGGAACCCTGTGTTCCATCTAATAGCTGACTGTGAGCTTCCACCTCCATTTTTGCCAGGCATTGGTATAGTCTCCCAGGAGACAGCTATATCCGGGCCCTTTCAGCACTATCTTGCTGGCATATGCTATAGTGTCTATGTTTGGTGGCTGATTGTGTGATGGATCCCTGGCAGCCGCAGTCATTGGGTCCATCCTTTGGATTCAGCTTGACATATGATCTCTGTAACTCTTTCAATGTGTGCTTTGTTCTTAATTCTAGGAAGGGGTGACGTGTCCACATTTTTATCTTCCTTCTTCTTGAGTTTCATGTGTTTAGTAAATTGTATCTTGGGTAGTCTAGGTTTCTGGGCTAATATCCACATATCAGTGAGTACATGTTATGTGAGTCTTTCTTTCTTTCTTTCTTTCTTTCTTTCTTTCTTTCTTTCTTTCTTTCTTTCTTTCTTTCTTTGACAAAATGAGAAAATAGAGAATCTAGTCACATTTGGAGCCTAAGAGTTGAGCAGGTTATCTAGAATATGGCAGTAGTCTCACTTAGACATTTTTTGTTGTTGTTTAGTTATTTTTTCTTTTTTGTTTATTTATTTACTTTTTTAATTGGATATTTTCTTTATTTACACTTCAAATGTCTTCTCCTTTCCACGTCTCTCCTTGGAAAACCCCCTATCCTATTACCCCCTCCCCCTGCCTCTATGAGGGTGCTTCCCCACCCACACACCTACTCCCATCTTCCTGCCATGTCATTCCCCTACATTGGAGCATCTAACAGCCTCAGGTCCACGACTTTTCTTTGTTGTTGTTCACAATATATACAAACAACCTTATAAAGAACTTTATTAAACAATTTGCCAAAATGAATGAACTATTATCTAATTTCATTAATTCATGTAAAATATTTAAATTTCAATATATATGTCACTTGAGGAAAAATAATCACCCCACATATATAACATATTCTGTAATTCACAAATGCTCTTGGAGCAGTACAATATTTATGGAGCTTAAAAGAGTCCCCAAGGGGCCCACTTTCTTGTAGTCATTCCTCTTACCAACAGTCATTTCTTGTAGAAACAAAAAAAAAAAATGTATGATTAAAAAATTTTAAATATATCCAAGTACCACATTATTAATAATTTCTACATGATTGAATCAACAATATAATTTCTGTATTCATACTTATAATAAAGTACCAACACTTGTGTGATAATTATGAAACGTGTATATATATATATATATATACATATATATATATATATATATATATATATATATATATATATGCCATTAATAATTCTTATAAGGATTTTAACAATAAACTGAGGCCTGAAAAAAAAAAACATGGCTTATTATAACTCATTCTAGAATAGATTAGGTAAATATATGTTTTTTTCATATATATAATTATTAGCAAACTTAGATCTCCAGATTCAGTTATAATCTTTCTCCTCTTTTACACCCCCTCCTCCTTCTTCCTCTTCCTCTCCTCCTCCTTCTTCTTCTACTTCTCTTCTTCCTCTTCCTCTTCCTCATTTTCCTCATGTCAATCATTCAAGTCATACACAAAACTTTTGAGAAGACTGCCTAAAACTCTATTAGAAGAATTTTCAAATTTCTCTTATAACCATGGTCATCACAAATTGTAGTGTGCAGAATGAGATTATATGGTAGCACAAGCAGCTACAGGATGTGACAGGATGAAACTGATGCAGGAGAGATCCATTGTAATGTTAAGATTTTCTAATTCCTGGTTCATATTCCTGTTTATCCCTAATATTATAAAAGATGATACTAAGAACTTCTTTGGATTTAGTTGAACCTGAAACAGAATTGAGAAAAGATTATTGGCTATGTAGACTGCATTGTCAAGAAAACATTCTTATGTTTGCTTTGACTATCAAGTATAAATATAGGTTTCTGATAAAGACATGTAGTTATGTTTAATAATAATCTTATAGTGATTATATTTTATGTATATTGATATATGGTGAGCAACAAAGAAAGCAAAGATAGTTATGAGAACATGTAAGTTGAGTTCAACGTCACAATACATAAAGAAGAAAATAGACAGTAATATATCATTCTGGTTAAAAAAAAAGATGACACAATGATACAAACTAAAATGCCCATATACAGTTTTACATATATAGAACTATCCTTTCATAAATAATTTTTCATAAAGGAGCAGAGGCAACACAATGAAGGGAATATAGTCTTCAAACTGGACAGCCAATTGACTTGTTTCTTTTTACAGGTTAAGAAAAATGGTTGATAAACAGTGTAAATATTTTAAAATCACAAACTACTAAAAGATAATTGAAATGTATGTGAATTGGACATCATGATGATTTCAGATAAAATGCCAAAGACTCAGTATCCATTAGCGAAGTCATTGTTGAAGTAGGCTTCATGAAAATTATAAATGTATCCATATACTGAGAAGACTAAGAAGACAAGTTAGAGTCTAAGAAAAAATACTTCAAATGTGTCTAATAAAACACTATTTTTCAATACATATCAATAACTTTAAAAACTAAACAATGTGAAAATAAATAATTAACATGAAAGGATGGGCAAAAGGAGTTCATGAATATCTCATCCAAGAAAATTTGCAGTTTCTTGCCAATATGGTAATAAGACCTTGAAAGGATGTTGGATATCAGCTCATTGGAGAAAGAAAATTAAGCACATATTAAAATGGTCCAAATCTATAATTTTGAGAGTGATGTTGCAATAATATAGACACTCCCCATTCATTTCTTTAGGCATTAAAGTAGTATTTTTGGAAGAAACTTTGGTAATATCAGACAAACTGAACCATTCTTATTATATAGTCTACCAATTACACTTTTTGACTTACTCAAAAAGTTGAAGATATTTCTCTACAAGCATAATGATAGATAGATGCTTAGAGAAACCTTAACCATAATTGCTAAAACTTGAAAGTAACCAGTGTCTGTCAGTAAAAGTATCCATGTAAAGATGAGAACTTTATGTTAGGCAAGAAATATCAACTCTTGGGGGGAAAAAGGACAAAAATGCATATTAATAGATGAAAGAAGCCAATTGTGAAGGCTACACAATGAATGATTTTGTGTCTGTGATGATCTAGAAGAAAAAAAAAAGAAACATGCACAGTGTTTAGAAAAACATGACTTTGGGGATTTAGGGCAATAAGGAAGATTGACTACAAGGATCAGGTGTAGGAGAGTTAGAGCAACAAAACCATTGTGTACAGCAGGGCAATTGCAGACACATGTCATTTCACATTTGTCAAAAATCATAGAATACACACTAACAAGGGAACCTAATGTAAACTATGGACTTTATGTGACAACAAGGTGACAAGAGTGCTTCTTCATTAAAATGCAGCAAATGCAGCAGTCTGGTATTGCAGTACAGTAAGGGTGAAGCCCGCAGTGCTAATGTTGGGAAAGAGAGTGTGTGTAGAACTTCTGGATCTTACTCTCAATTTTTACACAAATGAAAAATCTCTAAAAGGAAAAAAAAATATTCAAAACCTAATATTTTCATTTTTGTGCTGAAACATTGAACATTTGAACTTAACACCTTATGACAGGATGATTGAATAATGATTTAGTCTCTTTTCACCTATATTTCTTTCTTCAAGCAACTAACCATTTGCTACTTGACTCAAGAAAATAATACAATAATATTTAAAATAGAAATGTCTTGTAATTATTTGTTATCTTTTTTTCAAAAGATAAAAATTAAAAAGAAAATTTGGGATTAGGTTAGATATTTTTAACTCAAAAAAGTGGAAAAAATTGTGTAGAAGAGGACAATATCCTTTTCTGTCTTTTCCTTAGGTGCCTTCTAGTGTACTCGGGGGAAAAGTGTTGTGAGAAAAGAGAATGGGATAGACCCAGTGATGTGAAGGATCCAATTTATAACAATCTCAAGATCTAGTTATGCACCTGCTCTGCTCAGTGACTTTATATGAACAGCTTGAAATTTGCTGTGGTAGAAGTGTTTACATCACAGACATATACAGGTGCTACAAATGAAGTCCTGCTCCTTTATAGGGTGTTGCTTAATTAACAAATAACTCAGTGAGAGAGTCACACTAGAATATACTGACGAAGTAGCAAAATTTCAGTGTCTATGACATGATGCAGTTTATTAGACACATTCCTATTTGCTGCATGGCATAGAGTACATGAAGGTGCTGGTCTTGAAGGTCATGTTCGGAAGGAGGTCTATATCTCTCCTGTTTTGAGGATAGATGAGTTGAAGACAGCCTGTGCCCGTCTCTTAATCTTCACAATATATTATCTATCACAAACCTTGACACTTCTGAGGCATTAGGAATCAGCACAAATCCATTTCCACAAAGGCTTAGATTGATGTCATATTAACTTAGTAGGAGAGTGACTAAAAATTAACGTGACATAATTGAACATAAACTCAAATCGCATGTAAGTTCAAATCTGTTAACTTTTTTGGAAGGATACCTGCTACACCTTTGAATAAATAATCAGAGTAATAAATTTCAGAATGCTATTCTTAGGTATATATGGATAACTATAGAGAATCAGAATAGAAAAGCATTAATCATTCACCTTCAGAGAGATAGAGCCAACAACTACATCTATGGATTTGCTCTACAAACTTTTATTTGAGATAAGGACACATGTAACTATATATTTAAATATAAATGTACTCATTATTTTTGTATGTTTGGTGTGTGTGTGTGTGTGTGTGTGTGTGTGTGTGTGTATACACATGTAACACACATATATATCTTTGAGGGTTGCTTTTTGCCTTTTACTCCCTGATTAGGAGGCTTCATGTCACATTAATCCACTTTTTCAGACTGCAAGTATATTTCTTAAGAAAATGTGAGATTATACACATATATTTACTATATAGTAGTATAGTACATCATGAAATATATTAATTTTTGTAAGGCATAAATACGTGATTATGGCATACCTTCTGAAAGCCTACTGTCAAGGCTATTGTGATTATCTCTGACATTACATAGACTTGTACTCTATTTTATTGCTTGTGAAGTTTAACATCTGAATTTCTACTAATTAATGTTAGCTGTATGAAAGAATTGCACAAATGGGCAATTCACATCTATTCACTCAAAAGAAGAAGGGTATTGTTATTCTGTCAATAAAGAAAGAAAATGTGAACAATCTGAGAAGAGAATGGTCTCTGCTCAAAAGTACAGGAAATAAGATATTATGGTAATTAGCTTGATTTAGTCAGTCTGTTATGCATATATTTCAAAACAATATGTTCTCTACTATAAATATATAGTTTTATTGTCCAAATGTGAATTTAAAGTGTTAAAGGCACAGAAATACTGTAAGTGTGATCTCTAAATGTGTTCTTGTACTTTTTGTAAAATGTTGATATGAAAAAATCGAGGGATAATTTTAAATCTGTTTTATTTGTACTTGGATGATTATTCAAAGGGAATCACAGGGATTTTGGGTATAGTCAGTATGAAAAATGTCTTCCATAAAACCATGAGAACCCAAGTTTGCTAGCCCTACCCCAAATAAAATCTATGCTTGTGATGAGGTACTTCTGGGAGCCTAGTCAAAGAGAAGCAGGGTAGAGACAGGCAAATCCTCAGAGCTTACTGGCCAGCCAGTCTAGCCAAGCTGTGACTTCTGCATTCTGTGAAAGTTGCTGCTTCAAAAGTGTGAGATGTATAACAACAGAGGAAGGTACCAAATATCTGCCCAAACATACTTACGTACCCAAACATACATGTATACATGCACATCTACACCTTCACTACACATACAGGATAAGATACACAAGTAGTTAGATGGTCCATATTCTATCAGATTGTGTGTTTATGGGGTAATGGGACTAATTGTGCCTCCATTTTAAATAAGAAGGGGAAATTTTTATTTTTTGTCTTCTGGGTCAGTGAGTGATAAAACTTCAGATAATAAGATGTGAAATTGTGTTTATTAAGAATAGACATAAATGTGCAGATAAAAGTTGAAATCTGGAATCTTAAAATACATTCACAGCAAGCCGGGCGTGGTGGCACAGGCCTTTAATCCCAGCACTCGGGAGGGAGAGGCAGGTGGATTTCTGAGTTCAAGGCCAGCCTGGTCTACAAAGTGAGTTCCAGGACAGCCAGGGCTATACAGAGAAACCCTGTCTCGAAAAACAAAAACAAACAAACACACACACACACACACACACACACACACAAACAAAAAAAAAAGAAAAAAATACGTTCACAGCAAATGAGAATATTAAATACATTACTGAAAGGGGATTTTCAGAAGTACACAGACATGAAGGAATAAAATGTGATTTCTATCCTTAGTGATCCATACACTCATGCTCTGTTCTTTTGAAATGAATTTAAGGTATTCATGAAGATGAGCAGAACTTAAGGTATTCATGAAGATGTTGTGGACTTCACTATGATGATTTCCCTAAGAAAAGTAACATGAATAAAAGCCATACTCTAGAAAGCAAGAACTATTCAATAACATTTAGATTTCAATTATATATAGAATAATTTCTTATATTATCATGTGATTTTCTCATGTATTGTTTTCACTTTTAGTGACTTTTACTTTGAATGTTCTGGGCTTACAAACCAAAAGATCATTTTTAGCTGCAGATGTACTAAAGTAAACTACAATGTCACTTATTATTCAGGTTGATATTTTGGCTCTGATGTCATGAGTGGTAATAAAGATTCTGTGAATAGAACACAGCTACCCGTGTTGTAGGTGATGCATGAGACAGAAAGAATCAGCTTGCTCTTTCATAACTGCATCCATTGGTTCAGCGGGAGCCAATGGTGTTAAGTACGTGCATTTTTTACTGAGGTAAGTAGATGCTCTGCCAAGACACCTGTGGAGAAGAGCTTCACTGGATGAAGCTTTGCAGAACTCTCCATCTGGCAGCAGCTTCCCTCATGGTTTGCTTCAGGTTTTGTGCTGCCTTCCCCA
>CACVCL010023157.1:0-23687 GCA_902729485.2 Mus minutoides
GACTGGTCAGTTTCCCCATGAGACCACAGCAGCTGCCAAGCATCTGAAAGGAGGCTAGACTCACTGTAGCAGGACACTGACTCTTTGGTTGGGTTTGATTCTCTTTCATTTAAATTTAAACACCCACACACAGGTAGGGATTACTGGACTGGGCTGGGCAGCTGCAGTTCGTGAGTCTTTGTGTTATAAATGTAAGGTTTCATGGAAGGAGAGACGGCATGGTTGATAATATAGATGCCCTTAGAACCCATGCAAAAAAATATCTAGATAGTAATGTATGCATGTAACCCCAGTGCTAGGGAGGCAGAGGCAGAAGGATCCTCCAGCTTATTGGCCAGCAAGCCTAGACTAGTTGGTGAGAGATTCTATCTCCAAACAAAGGACCAAAATGAGTGAAGAAACCACCCAGGTGGTTAGCACATGGTCAATGGTGCCTGAAGAATGAAGGGCAACCACAGTTAGCCTCTTACCTTTATATACATCCACACCCATGTGTGAGTGCACACACACACACACACACACACACACACACACACACACACACAGGCATGCTCACACACATGCACTCACACAAACACACTCGCATACACTCATACAAATCACAGAATTAATAAGCCAAAGTAGTCTTTTCCTACAAAGCAAGGGAAAGCTGGTGTCAGACCTCACGAGCCTGCTCTGGTGTCCAATGGGGAGCAGATCCAGAAGAGGCCCTGTCTTTGAGAGGAATGAGTGTCACAGCTGCTGGCAGCCAGGCTATACCCACATGCTGGGGACACGTGTTGTTCTTCAGGCTGAGCCTGCCCTCAGCTTGTCACTGGTGGGCACAGGCTGTTGCTCTCCTTAGGTAAATTCCCTAGGTAACCCAGCCAAAGCTTAACAAGTCTTGGGGCTGCAGATGTCAACAGCCCAGATGCTGGCAAAGTCCCAATTGCCTGGATGCTGTCCCCGGGGATGGTCCCTGTCAAATACTGCCTTACCTATCCTTTGCACAGCTCTGCATTAATTTGCTAGCCTTGAGCTGCATAGAGACACCGGGCCACCTTGGGGAAGGTGCAGGTGATCATGAACTTGGGAACTGGTGGCTCTAGAGCTGAGCGTGCTGTAGGCTGGCCCTGGGGCAATGAGAATGGGGACTGGAGCTAGCCCTCACTGGGATGGTTATCAGGCACCAAGAATCCCCAAAGCCCCATCACCTGCAGATGTTCCCCTACAAAAACTTAATTCTTGTTTGCATGTAGCGTAAAAAACAGAGGTTGGTATAAACAATGAGCAAAAATAAAACAAAAAGAATGGTAATTCCTTGTTAGAGTGATGGCCAGGCCCCCAACAGCTTCATTGGGGTGCTAGTTAGAAAGAAAAAGCGTAAGCCCCACCCCTCAGGCCTAATGAATTCAACCTACATTTTAACAAGATTCCCAGGCAGTTCAAATCCTCGAGCCTGCTTCAGGCTCACTGATAGACACCACAGACAACAAGGTGGTGCTGGCCATTGTTTCTAATGTGGGCTGAGACCTTTAAAGTGCTTTAAATGAATCAATAATCAAAGCTTCGCCAGCTTCTATTATAGTCCAGGAAAGTGAGGTTCAGAGTGGCTAAGCAACTTATCCAAGATCACTCAGTCAACGAGGGTGAAAGCCAGGATATCAATCTAAGTGCTATAGATCCAGAATGAGAGAATGCCCAAAGCGCATATACATGGATCAAAATCTCATCATGCCTTGTAAATAGATATAATTATGCATCAATTTTATATATAGTGAGTGGACTATGAGGTTTGTTAGAATATGAGTAAGAATTTTTTACTTACTATCAGTTTAATATTTTTTGTCTGCAGTCAAGGGTGTGACCTTGATACTGCTCTCTGTCTACAAAGTGCCTCACACGGTACACGCCAGGCACGGAGCAGATGCTCATAAAATAACACTATCCCATGCCAGCATCTTGAGATCTACATAGGGAGCACCTGGGCTCTCGGGCACAGCCCTAGCTAGTCTCACACCCCTGCTCAGCGCTCCTTTCTGACCCTCACTAATGACAGTGGGTCTCTCCTTCTTCCTTCCAGCCTAGTGTGTTGCTGAGTCCCAGATCCTCTCTTGGACAAGACCTGCCTCTCTGACCTGACCCATTCTGTACACAGGGCTCATTCAGACTTGCCCATGTGTCCAGGACCACGGACCCTGAGTTTACCCTGTGGTATCTGTCAGGTAGGAGAGAGGGGTGACATATTGTGCACCTATGGAATTTAAGAAAGATCCTGCCACATAATAAGGGCTCACTGAAACCACTTGGCAACTAAGGGAGGTCAGGCTGGATTATGTGGGTAGAGATGTGTGTGAAGAATAGCATCTGTGTGCGTTAGGATAAGTGGAGGGAGGTTGGGGTACCAAGGCATGCCACCAAGCGACATATCTAACATACGAGGTTTATTGGAGAGGAATGAGAGTGAAGACCATCTTAGAGTAGGGACATAAGGGATGGACAGACATCATCAGGCAGACAGGCAGACAGGCAGACAGGCAGACAGGGAGACAGAGAGAAGGAAGTGAGGAGGGTACAGAGAGGGGAACCAGGAAGAAATCTAGGGTGGCAGAGAGCCCTTTTATATGCAGCACCTAGCACACCTGGCACATTTTTTGGGGGGGGGGGCATGGGGTGATGACATAGAACAGCTGCTAGGTTCCTGAGGGCAGGTAGGTGGGAATGCCTGATTGCTAACAGTAACTGCACTACACGGGGTGTGGTTGCGAATTCAGCATTCATCCAAACCGCTGAAGGAGGAGGAGTCCTTTCTGGATGACAGCTACGGAAGCAAGCCTGGAGAGTACGTAGCTTGGGAACTGCAGGGCCCGTACTCAAGCTGAGGACTGCTTGAGTGGGCACTGACAACATGACTCTCCCAGGCAGCACCCAGGGCTCTCAGGTATTAGAATGCAGCAGCTCTTGGTCCTGCAAACACCCACGTGGTGCTTATGATCTGCGATGTACTGAGCTAGGTTCTGGATACTTAGTACAGTCAAGCAGGAAGGAAGGGTTGGTAGAAGAGGTGATGTCCAAGATTAACCAAGATTAACCTTGTAATATGAACTGAGGATGGCAGCTCGCTGGTGGGATAGAAGGGAGAGAGAATTCCTAGGAGAGGATGCACATGAGCAACTAAACCTGAGTCCCCACCATGCACAGCTTCTATAAACATGACCATGATTCTAGGTGAGCCCGGTCTAGACCATAGTTGTCTTCAACATGAATGAAGCAAGTGAGTTTCATTTATTCCAGAAAATCATTAGACTTCCAGTCCCATGCCCAGTGGCAGAACAGTTCATTGAAATCTATGCCCTCAGGGGTTACTCAATGAGCAGAATATAACAACATGCCCCTGTATCACTAGGTATGGCTCTCATAGATTCATGCGTTTGAATGCTTGACCCATAGGGAGTGGGACTATTAGGAGGTGTGGCCTTGTTGGAGTAGGTGTGGCTTTGTTGAAGGAAGTTTGTCATTATCAGGGCAGATTTTGAGATCTATGCTTAAGCTACACTCAGTGTGGTACATAATCTCTTTCTGCTGCCAGAGGATCAAGATGTAGAACTTTCAGCTCCTTCTCCAGCATCATGCCTGCCTGGATGCTGCCATGCTTCCAACCATGATGATAATGGACTAAACCTAAGAGACTGTAAGCCAGACCCAATTAAATGCTGTCCTTTATCAGAGTTGCCTTGATCATGGTGTCTCTTCACAGCAATAAAACCATGACCCAGTGTCATGAAGCAACCTAAACACCTTTGTCTGAAGTCACAGTCCTTGGCACTGGTCACAGGGGCCATGCAGAATTTCTTCTTCTTAGCTTTTTGGTACTCATCATAGTTTATTTAATAAGGATGCTCATTTTATGACATATAAATATCTATGAAGTTCACAAAAGACTCTAATTGGGATGACGTTTTCAAATGTTATCACTGAAAAAGAAGTCCATCATCTGTTGAGAGGAAAACAGCCTAGTGAATATGGGCACACACCAGAGGTCAACGCCTAGGGTTCAAACTTGAGCTACATGCCCTTGGGCAAGCTAATCAACTCCAGTTAGGATAACACAAAGATTCTCAACGTATGGGTTGTGACTCCTTGGGGGGAGGGTGTCAAATAACACTTTTACAGGGGTCACACATCAGATATCCTGCATATCAGACATTTACATTACATATAACAGTAGCAAAATTGCAGTTATGAAGTAGCAAAGAAATAACTTTATGGTTGGGGGGGGTCACCACAACATGAGGAACCATATTAAAGGGTCTCAGAATTAGGAAGGTTGAGAACCACTGGGTTAACAGGATCTAGAGGGAAAGCTTCATGAACACACACACATACATCCATATATATATATGTGTGTGTGTGTGTGTATATATATATATATATATATATATATATGCCTTACCTCATGAAGAGTATGGTGGTATTTAAAATTTCAATCTGAATTTGTTGTTGTTTTTAAGTGATAGTTACAATTCACATCAAGGTCAGCATTTTTGTATTTTCTGGAACAGGCCAAACACTACTTTCAGTTTTATGAACATTCAACTATCTGTCGCTAGGAACTGACTCTGCCACAGTTCAAAAGCTGTCATCTAAATAATACACAAGTGAATGAGTGCAGCTGTGTCCCAGTAAAACTTTATTTTCAAAACCAGGCAGTGGACCAGTTTGGCCATAGGGTGTCATCTGCTAATGTTGTGCACCATGTTGACTTACAGCTCACTCGCGAACTATAACTTGTAGTTTCACACTTACTGGAGTTGGAATAAATTTTTTCCCTGGTCAGATAAAGTAAGTTGTAGCCATGTCCAAGTTACGACCATATCATATTTTAAAACTTTGCCTCTAGCATCGGTTATTTCAAATTTGGCATGGCTGTCTTCCTTATTACAAATCATTTGTGTGGTGGTTGAGATTTGGGACCAGTTTCCAAAAGCCCTTACAGTGGTTAATCTTAGTTGTTAACTTGATGGGATTTATAATCACTGTGGGAAACAGATCTCTGAGCACGTCTGTGAGGGATTATGTAGATTAGGTTAGTGGAGATGGGAAGACCCACCTTACCTATGGGTAGCACTGTTTTCTGGGGTTCTAGACTGAATAAAAAAGAAGAGATCTAGCTGAGGGCCAGCCTCCATCCCCCTCTCTGCCTCCCGATTGTAGATGCAGTGTGGCCAGCTGTCTCATGCTCTTGTCCTCAACCTGTGAGCCCAAACCGCATTCTCCCTTGCCTAAGTTGCTTTTGTCAAGCATGTCTGTCATAACCAGGAGGTGAGCAACAGTCATGTATAGCGCAGGGCCCTTTTGTGTGCTTGTTCATCCGGGCCCACCAGATGAATGAGCCAACATGGTCCTCCCTCTGAAAGAAGAGCTGGCATCCTTTCTCCGAGAAGAGATATTATAATCCCTGTTGAAGTTGCCAGAGCTATCTCCTCTCCTCTGTTTTCAGCTTGTGAGACTTCCAGGGTGTCAACTCAATGTGTCCTTGTGCTGGGACAATATTTTGTTTCTCATGTGTTAGAGTATAAGCCAACCAGGCATGACCCATACATCCGATAAAGGTCAATACAAACTATGAAAATAAAGCATGTGTGTGCTACTATTATTATTGTTATTTAAAAATAGTAAAGAAGAAAGTGTGTGGTAGGGACATTTTTGGCTCCCAAAAACCAGAGCTAATATTCCCAGGTATGGGAATTCCCATGCTATGTGTCATGGTTCCCCAAGCTACAAATTCCCCTTCCCAGATTTCCCTGCAAAGGTACAAGTGTATGATCTGAAACTACACGATGTGACGGGTGTCATGTCTAGCTTACAAGAACGGTGACAGAGATTTTCCTCTCGTGGGGTAATGGTGACAGAAGTCTTCCAGAGTGTCTCATGGCTAGTAGTGGTGATGTGATGTCAGGTGACTGTGTCATCTCCACTGATGTAGGTCTGGGTGTCACTTGGATACTGCTCTAGGCTGTGAGCCTGGAGTTGTGGCTCTCTGGTTCCAGTGAACATCAGAAGTCTTTGAAGGATCATTTGAACATCCAGACTCACAGTTTATCCTAGATCTCATCTGGCCCAGCAGCCAGCACCCTATGTTCTAGTCAATAGAAATCTAGGGAGCCTTTTACTCTGGAGGAGCTACCATCTACCCAGGGAACACTCAGGTGTGGGGACAAGGTTTGCCTGAATAGTTGTGGGGATTTCTGTAGCTTACAAATCCCACATGTCTTGGAGGAATCTCAGAGATTTAGTCACCAAGGTCCCTTTAAAAGAGTGACAAGAGTCAGAGAATTGAGAAAACTCTAAAGCTTTAATTTAGGTCCTTGTTGAACATTTCTAGAACCATCAGGCCAGATGTAATTTATCAATATATGGCCATTCCATGCGGCACAGTGTTCCCTAGTAACACAGCGGACACGGAAACTTTGTATCAAGTTTCCAGGGGAACAGAGCCAGAGAATTAACCCCAGGTCAACTTCTCACAAAGAAGATGATAGGGTGTGCGAGCCTTCTGCCCATGCCCAGCCTTTCAGAGCTTTCCTTTCGCTTTAAGAAGTCCTTTTGGGCTCAACCTAGGCAAGTAAGCACTCTGATAGAATATTTACATCCAGCTTTCTGCATGTTTTGCACAACCCTAGGATAGCCCTTTGGGAATCTGTTGAAATAGGAACCTTGTTTGCCCTGTGGGTGAAAGTGCCTTAAGAAGCAATGGGTAGAGGGGAACTTTTGGCAAAGTGAGGATCTATGAAGACAGAACTGGATGATATTTACCTCTAAGGTTCTGGTCTGCTTGCTTTATGAACTCTGTTTCCTTAAGTGTAAACTCTCTTGCATGGCAAGGCTGTTTTGTTGCACACCATTAGTTTTCCTCAAACAGTTGGCAATTCATGAATCTGATGCTCACAGTTATGGTTGAGATTCCCCGCCCTCCCTCTCACCCCCACACCCCCTCCCCCACACCCCCTCCCCCACAGCCCCTCCCCCCACAGCCCCCACACCCCAGAAGGCATCCTGCCACATTTGCTTGTGAGGTCTGCTTGCAGATGAGGTGAGAGCTATTACTACCTGGAATCAATTCTGCTTCTTTTTTTTTCTTCCAGAAAGACTGAGGGGCAGGCAGACCTGTCTATGTCTGCTCTTCCCAGTGAAGCGCTTCGCTGTTCCGCCCACACAGCGCCAGATAATTAAGGCCACAAAGCATTCCTATTTGTTCTCCCATTGCTATTATTATTATTTTACATTGTGGCAATAAACAAGCGAACCCATCCATGGCCAAAGACATCGAGGAATCACTGATATTTACAGCAAAGATAATGACTTGGGGGGACTGGGGACTTGTTCTCAACATAAGATAATTCTATTTTAAAAGTAGCTTACCCTCAGTGTTAAGGTGTTCTGAACATACCACTATGGTTTGGAAAATAAACAGCTTAATTATAAATCTCACAAAATCTGTCTTAATTTTAACAAAATGAATATACCTGTCATGCTGGACAGCCTCTAGTGGCTCTAAAAATAGTAGCTAACGTCCTGACAAAAAACATAGGCTACAGCAACTTCATACTCCGGCTGAGCTTCTTCAAACCACCACAGAGAAGAATGGAACCATGCACAACATTGTAGCAACGGGAAAACTGAGTCCATGTGACACAGAAAATAGCCTCCATAGGCTGTGTCTTAGCATTTCAGTCAAGAAAGACTCTTTGGACCAGAAGTGACTGCGTGAGACATGAAAGAATCCACATTTACTCAGTTATGCCATAGCATCTATGTTGGAATAGAAAAAAAAACCAGCCCTATTCTTAAGGAGCTGATGGTCTAGAACACACACACACACACACACACACACACACACACACACACACACCCCACATATACTTATGCATACATCATGACCCTATACAAATTTGCCAGAAGAGAGAGCCAAAAAGATACCACTTGATAGGGGTAGGGACATAATTCAAAGAGGAGTCCTATCTCCCAAGGTAAGTTCTTTTTGAAGCTGACCGAAAAGAATCTGAGGACTTCTCTCCACTGTAATCCATGAATAATGGTTTCAGATGTTAAACTCAAAAGTATTAAGGGACAGGAAGAGAGCTGTTCTTGTAGAAAGACCGCTCATGAGAGCAATTGTAAGAACATTTTAGAGGAAAAAATGTATGATAGCAGCTTTCTTTTTCGGTAGCCGCAGTAGTGAAGGATTGCCCTGGGTGTCTGAGCTCTGATGTCTAACTCACTTCTTGTACCTGTCCCATGAGGAGTGTCCTTTCTCATGTTACAGATGACAAATGGTGATCCCAAGGGGTGAAATCACTTGTTCAAGTCCTCAGAACTGTACAAAGCCAGGCTGGGATTCCTATCTGCCATCCACCTGACTCCCCAAGCTGTAGGATTTCCAGAAGACAAAAGCAATCAGGACTTATAAAAAATTTTAACATCTACTTTGGTTTTAGAAAATCCAACCAAGGAGGGATGAAAAGGATGACATAAATGGCTTTGAAGAAATTCAGGACATGTAGCTTATGTCCCTTTCAAGTGTGTCCTGGAAGTTCTGCATTTCCTCGTGGGCCTCTTTAGACTTCCAAGTTATCCAACCACACTCTGAATGGAGAAATAGACTCAAAAATGCTTTTTATATCCTATTTTGCAGATGAAGAAACCAAGGCTGGGGAGGGGAAGGCATTTACCCAAGGCTTCAGTTTTTAAGGAGGGGACACTTCCAGGTAACCTGCTTTGAAAGCTATTTCTAATCCCAGATCTCTGAGAGAGTGGGGATTTTCCTGGAGGATCCTGGCATTTAAAGGTATAAGGAATCCTGGGAAATTGTGTAATTCAGCTTTCTGGTGTGTAGAAGAAGGGAGGCTGAGGCA
The DNA here is from genome assembly GCA_902729485.2 of Mus minutoides. NCBI lineage: Eukaryota > Metazoa > Chordata > Mammalia > Rodentia > Muridae > Mus > Mus minutoides. The sequence continues at coordinate 8,895 of CACVCL010023157.1, forward strand.
GGCAGAAATGGAGGGACACAGCTCAGAGCCCCTTCCCATCCTTCTCTTCCCACAAGAATTCCACACTACAGAGACAGTTAAGGGTCTTCTCCCAGGACGGCCTAGCATCCGTTCCACTGTAGGGACCTTCTTCTGGCTAAGCAGGTGCTCTTATCCACCCAAGGTCCCAAGGTAGCCATGATCTTTCTTTCTGCTTTTGTAAATTCTCCTACTGTGGGCGTTTGAGAAAAATGTCCCTTCGGTCTGACGTAAGGTCTCCAAGGAAGGGGAGCCTCTATGTGTCCCGTCCATACGAGGAACTACGTACGGTCAAAATAGGGCATGTCCTGGTCGGTGTATCTTCCGATAAAGGTTTTGGGGTGGTCCGAAATTCTACAGAGACTAGGTCATGAGATTCCCGCCCCGTGTGCTACGGGATGGGGATAGCAATTCTTTCCCATCCCCACCCCGCAACCTATCTTCATCTCAGAAGGCAGTGACAATCCATCACAAAGCTATGGCGAGCCAAGAGCTGTTTTGTGACGCTCGGAAGCCAGGCAAGACGTACCTTTCCACCTGGAGGTTGACCTTGGAAGGTTCCACGTTGGGATTCTCCCATTCCATTTGCGGGCAGTGCATAAAGTAGCAGAGCGTGTACAGGGCCTCCGGCTCCCAGTAGAGCGCCCCCTGCTTGTGGTGCAGGGGCGTGCCATTACCGTGGTGCTTCGCATTGAGGGGCTGGAGATGGTGCATCGCCCGGGACACAAGGTCACCTATGGACAGAAGCAAAATTTCAGAAGACACCAACCTGGAGATCTTTGCAGAGACTCTGGACCCTGGTTCCCCCAAGACACACAACCGGTCCTACATTAAGATGAGGGGAAAAATATTCATTGTCCACGTGACTATCAGGGACATGGTCTGAAGCACAGATGGCAATAGAATTGTTTGGAGTCTTGCTGTTCTGCAATGCCAGTTGCTTCCTCTCCACTCTAGTGTAGCCTATGATAGCCTCACAGTCACTGAGGATAACTTGAACTTCTGATCCCGCCTCTATCTCCTGCGTGCTGGGATTACAGGCATGAGCTATCACCCCTGCTCCTCCACTACTCGGTGTTGAGGATGGAACCCAGAGCTTCTTTGTGCATGCTAGGCATCCTACCATCCTAACCTCAGCCCCAGCAATCCAATTTCTAACAGGCCACAGGAAGGCCTTTGTGCTTTGCTCCTGTTAACTGTCTCTCCTGACTCGCAGTGTCTCCTGTTATATCCATTGCATGGTTGACAGTAAACCCCTCCATCAAGCCATGCTAGAGCCACCTTGTTCATTTCAATGAGCACTCTGTCCTTCCTGGGTAGCTCTCAGGAGTAAAACTGCCTGTTTCCTTGCTAGCTTCTCCTCATACGATGATAACTCCCTCTTACCTGGTGTTTCTTGGGCCCCAGTAACAGTTCAGATGCCTTAACTCATATCTAGAAAGTAGACTGGACCCAATGTGTACCCCAAAGTCGATGTGTTGAAGACTTGGCCTACAATTCCACAGCAGGGACCTTTGGGAGGTGCTTAGAGCCTACAGGGATTTATCTATTGATGAGTTCATGGCTTGTGGGCTGTTGGGGGGCGGCGGTGGGAATGTTAGATGGGCTCTGTGGTAGGAAGTTGGTTCCTGGGTGTATACCTTTGAGAGGTGTACACCTTTGAGAGGTGTATTTTTGTCTCCAGTCAGTGAGTGGAGTCACTTTACTCTCTCATGCATGCCCTGCCATGAAGTTCTGCCTCGTCACAGGTCCAGAACACAAGAAACGGTGCCAAGTGATCACAGATTGGCAGCTCGGAAAGTGTGAGCTAAAGTACCCTTTCCTTCGAGTTTATTTCTTAGGCATTTGTCATCATGGTACATGTGCATACATGAATTTGTGTGCACATTTGTGTAGGTACCCGAAGAGTCCAAAGAGTGCTGGATACCCTGGAGCTGAACTTATTATAGGTGTTTGGAAATCACTTCATGTGGGTCCTGGGAGCCAAACCCAGGTCCTCTGAGGCATCTCTCCAGCACCTCATACAGTACTACCTACAGATGATGACATGGAGGTCCACAGAGGTTCCATTACCTCTCAAGGTTACATAGCTATAAGAGGAGGAGAGTGAGGGTTTGAACCTGGGACTCTGACTCCAGAATCCAAGCACTTAGCCACACTCCTCAACACCGAGGTCTGTTTCCCTCTTCTCACCACTAGAAAACCTGAAAAACATGCTGTTGTTTTTTTCTTCTCTCTCAGGGGGAAATCTGGATTTATTTTTAAGATTTTTATTTTTGCTTCTGTGTACGCATGTGTGTAGAAGTCTGGGTTTGTGTATGTGAGTATGGTATCCACAGAGGCCAGAGGAGGGATTCAGATTCCCTGGGATGTAATTTTAAGCAGTTGTGAGCTCCCTGATGTGAGTGCTGGGAACTGAATCCAGTCTTCTGCAAAAGAAGTAGGAACTCTTAATAATTTACTTATTTTATTTTTTATGTGTATTAGTGTTTTGTCTGTATGTATGTCTGTGTGCGAGGTTGTCAGATCCTGGAGTTACAGACAGTTGTGAGCCACCATGTGGGTGCTGGGAATTGTATCTTCCGGAAGAGCAACTAGTATTCACAACCACTGACCCATCTCTCCAGCCCCTAGTTGTCGGAACTCTTAACCTCTGAGCTATCTCTCCACTCTCGAATCAGGCTTCTAAATCAAGTCACACCTGAATGCTTTCATTGTTAAAGGGCAGATCTTCCCGTGGAGGCTGATGGAGCTCAGAAGCCCATCTTTGTTCCGGCTAAGACAATGGTCCCATCCTTCACGGATGTTACCATGCCAAACTGAGCAGTCTTTGCTGCTACTTGCTTAATTTCAAATGTACTCATTTTGTTGTATTTAAATACATCCATGTAATGAGGAAAATTATATCACTTTCCTAAATAGACTATGAGCATCGCTTGCCATAAATAGAAAGTAAATCTGATGAAGACAGCTCAATTTTGCTTCTACTTTCTTCTTAAATGAATAACAAAGTATCAAAAAGAGGTTTAGAGGCTCATATCAATCAGAGCCTTTCTTAAGTAATTAAAGTTAAAGCTTCTTAAAAAAAAACAAACCAGCACATGGTAAATGTATTTTAATGCCCTGCCCCTGGCCACTAAAGTCATTTTGTGTACAGTGGAGTGTGTTCCAGACCTTTGAAGCCACTTGTGTGTGATTCAAAATGATTAGTTTTATGTGGCAACTGGGCTGGGCTGTGGAACTCAGCTGCTTGGTCGGACATTGACTAGATATTTTTATGGGATAGTTTTTTTATTATTATTAGTAGATTCTCAGTAAAGCAGAGAACCTTCTGTAGTGCTGAAGGGCCTTGGTTAACTTTCCTCAGGTTAAAGGCCTGAGTTAAAATTGGGACCAGAGAGATGGCTCAGCAATTAAAAGCCTGCACTGCTCTTTCAGAGGACCAGAGTTCGGTTCCTAGCATCCACACCAGGCTGCTCATGACTGCATCAACTCTAGTCCCAGAATATCTGATCCCCTCTTCTGGTCTCTGTGGGTAGCCTCCAAAGGAGGCATGGCATTCTCATGCACGCACGCACGCACATGCACACACACACACACACACACACACACACACACACACACACACACACCTTTTAGAATCCTAGTCTGCTGGCCTGCCTTGCAAGTGCTGGGCCTGCAGATCACAAACATATCAGCTGAATCTTTTAAGTCACCGTTTCCCTCCCACCCTCCCCTCCCTTTGTCTTTTGACACACAGTCTGACATTGCTGCTTAGGCTGGCCTTGAACTCCCCATCTATTCCAGGTTTGATAGGATTTGTGGGGATCCTCCTGCCTCAGCTTCCCTTCCAAGTACTAAGATAATAGACATGACCCACCAGGCCTGCTCTCTCTCTCTCTCTCTCTCTCTCTCTCTCTCTCTCTCTCTCTCCCCCCACTAATACAATGTCTGTATTGTCTGGCTGAACCCTGGCCTCAGAGCTTGCTCGTTCCCACCACCCCACCATCCTGCTGATCCTCTCAATGATACATTTTTTTTTTTTGGTTTTTCGAGACAGGGTTTCTCTGTATAGCCCTGGCTGTCCTGGAACTCACTTTATAGACCAGGCTGGCCTGGAACTCAGAAATTCGCCTGCCTCTGCCTCCCGAGTGCTGGGATTAAAGGCGTGCGCCATCAATGATACATTTTTATCTGAGCTCAAAACCAGACAACATGGGGCCAAACAGGGAGCAGAAGTTTTTCCTCTGAGGATTTAAACTCTCTTTTAGGTTCCCTATTTATCTAAAAGATGAGTCACCACCGTAAGTGATGATGGGCAGGAGTATAGTCCGCTCCATTAGAAGGCCGTAAGGTCCTCAAGTCCCTCCCTCTGGGCGGAGAGGCAGCTCCACCATCCTTCTCAGAACAAGATTCAGAGCTCTACCAGTCCTTACGGGAGGTGTCAGAGTGCAATCACAGGCTTAATACCTGGTCAGCGGTGCAAGGGCTGAACAGCAGGTGCCAGGGCTAATTTAGATGTCAGCCTGACTGGATTAGGGGCTGCCTCGTGACAGCTGGCAAAGCCTTTTTGAGTGTGTCTATGTGGAAGTTTCCTGGCAGGGCTGGCATTTAAATCAGTGCACTAAGGAAAATCTACCTAATGTGGGCATTCAACTCACTGAGGTCACTGATAAAACAGAGTAGCCGGAAAGGAAAGTCCTCTCTGCGTTTGGATTGTGAACACCCTTCTCCTGCTTTTCATCTTACAGCCATGGTAGGGAAATGGCAGGGCACATGTTGGTGGCAGAGAGCGGCCCCCTGAGGTCCCGCTTTGATCATGGACACCCCAGTGACCACATCTGTGATGAAACTAACTTCTGTTTCTGACTCAGTGCCTGTCTCAGAGCCAGTCTGTCCTTCCCTCCTTCCCTGAAGCTTAGAGAAACAGCCAAGGAAGAAAACGAGGCAGCCAGGATGGAAATTCTCTCTGAATGACATAGGCAGGAAGCCTCCAGGAAACCTTCAAGGGGGGAACATCACAGATGTGGTCACTGGGGTGTCCATGATCAAAGCGGGACCTCAGGGGGCCGCTCTCTGCCACCAACATGTGCCCTGCCATTTCCCTACCATGGCCGTAAGATGAAAAGCAGGAGAAGGGTGTTCACAATCCAAACGCAGAGAGGACTTTCCTTTCCGGCTACTCTGTTTTATCAGTGACCTCAGTCAGCTATACTGGTGTGCAGCCGAACAAGGTTGAGGGCTAGCAGGATGCGGAGTCTCTGGGAGCAGCAGGGCAGAAAACATTGTATTTGAAAGCTGCAAAGCAGAAAAAAAAAACCCAACAGCAACAACATCAACAACAACAAAAAAAATGTTAAAAGCAGAGTGTGGTGGTGCATGCCTTTAATCCCAGCACTTGGGAGGCAGAGGCAGGCAGATTTCTGAGTTCGAGGCCAGCCTGGTCTACAGAGTGAGTTCCAAGACAGCCAGGGCTATACAGAGAAACCCTGTCTTGAAAAACAAAACAAAAAACAAACAAACAAACAAAAAAAAACAAAAAAACAAAACAAAACAAAAAGCTGCAAAGCGGACAGGAGCCAGAAGCTCAGCGGTTCCATTGTGGACATCAACAAAGACTTATCTAAGGACTTCCTGTTGGCTGATTGGCCAAGGACCTGGATGTCTCTGTCCTTTTCCAGCTATTTGCAAAACAAAAACAAGCAAAATCTAGCCAGGATGGACCAGGGAGGTGGCTCAGTGGGTAAAGTGCTTGCTGCAGATGCATGAAGACTGGAGTTTGATCTCTCCAATCCCATGTTTAGAAGAAGAACAGCAAAGCTCAGGGGCAGCACCTGCTATCCCCTCCCTGGGACACACTGGCCAGCCAGTCACTGAACTCCAGGTACACACACACACACACACACACACGTACAAAACAAACAAAATCCACAATCCCTTTGGGGGTCTTTGGGATAGAATCCTTATGCCTTCACCTCTGGGTGCTTATTTTGGAGTTATTTTGGTTCAGTTGTATTAAGTTAGTCATTGGGGAATCCACGTTCTCTATGCTGTGTGAGTGTCCTTCCTCATTTATAAATGGATATGCCATGAGGATCCACTACTTTGATGTAACATGTGCAAAGTTCTCAGCACACAGGAAGTCCTTTGACATTTCAATTAATTTCATGGCATTAGATCAAGCAGGTTTTTTTTTTTTTTATAATCAGGGCTATTTTGTTTCATATCAAGTTGATTGTACATTTATCTCTTAGATATTTACAATCCAAATGTATCCATCCATCCATCCATCCATCCATCCATCCATCCATCCATCCAATCAGCTAGTCAGTCAACTAACAAAGCAAACAAGCACCCCACCAACAAACTAACCAACCAACCAACCAACCAACCAAGACTCCTAGATCTGGGAGTGGCTTTCTTTCTAAAGTGCTCCCAGTCCCAGGTAAACCGCTGTCCCCCTCCCCCTGTTTTTAGGAATAGTAAAAGCACCTTCTAGTCACTGAATACCACTGAGACAACACCTCGCACATTCTTTCTTGCTTCCACAGTATCTGCAGTGCATAGTGATAGGGCTCCATGTTGCAGCTCTGTGCTGGCTTTCAACCCCAGGAGACATCCAGCAAAGTCTGGGGACAGTTTTGCTCTTCACACTTATGGAGCTGCTATTGATACCTAGTGGGCTGAGGTTAGGGACCACACTGGAAATCCTGTGCACAGGTCAGCTACCACATAAAGAATCTAGCTCCAAAGGTCCACACTGCTGGGATGCAAAACCAAGGCCCAGGTTGCAGGGCGAGAAGGTGGCCGCGGGGGTCAGACAAGGTTCTGTCTCTTGCTAGTGCCTGTGTCTTTCTCTCCACAGTGGTCCAATTTTCTCCTTCAAAGGCAGCCCAGTTTAGCTGGTCAGCCCTTAGTCCGTCTTGCAGCAATTTAGCTTTATGCAGCAAATGTATTATCAAGCGCTCCAGTCCCCAGAGTCGGTAATCCACTTCTGGGAATGTGTCCCAGTGTCAGAATTCAAAATGCAGCAGAATCTTCATCCACGAGGATTGGCACCTAAACTTTATTCACAGGCTCCCAAATCTGGCAAACAAATGTCCAAAAATAATAAGAAAGGCTTTGTAGTAAACCCACAAGATCAAATAAATAAACGTAGGCAGACATCAAAACTGTTTGCACAGAGCTGCGATATCCTGATGAGGAATCTTCATTTAAATGGTAAGTAGGGAAAGTGTGAACTTCAAAAATTACTTACAGTGTGATCAGGCTTATGTTATTAAAAAGTATGCGCAAAGTAAATATTGAGGGAAGGGGAATGCAAGTGTTGACCAAGGATTTTTCTGCCCACAGGGATTATGGGTGGTAATCCAACTTTTCTGCAGTTTCTGAACTGGAATTCTGGCACCTGGGGGATAGGTATTTTTCCCCCTACCCTTTTGTCCAGGGTCAGGCTAGAATATTCTTCCTCTCAAATGCTCCCATGAGGGAGGAGCTCATGAGGCCCTGAAGATTCACATACAGTTGTTGGCCGCTAGGGGAGCCAGGGAAATTGTTAGTGCTAATTGTCAACTTGACCAAACCTAAAGACAACTGGGAGAAGGGCCCTTCGGGCATGTCTTCCAGGGATGTTTCGGTTCTTTAGTTGATGGGATGATCTGCCCACTGCAGGCGGGCGCATGATCCTCTTGGGTGGCATGATTCTCTTGGCAGAGGATTCTGAACTGCATAATAGTGGACCTAGCACACATGAACTAATTGCGCTTTGCTCTTGCCAGTGGGCCATAATGTTACCAGTGGACCGTAATGTTGCCAGTGGACGTGGTGTTGCCAGTGGATGTAATGTTGCCAGTGGATGTAATGTGACTAGCTGCTACAACTTCCTGCTGCCTTGATTTCCCCACAGTGATAGACTGCGACCTGGAATTGTGAGCCAACAAAACCTTTTATCTCTTAAGTTGCTTTTACAGGTTTTTTTCCCCCTTAAATCACAGCAATGGAAAAGAAACTAAAACGGAAATCATGAGAGAGGAACATGAGAGGGTAATAGGGGATGAATACTAACAAATTATATTATTTACATGTGTGAAAATGTCATAATGAAAGCTATTGTGTATGATTAATACATATTAACAGAATGAAAACATCCCTGTGAAATGCTTCAGAATAAAATCACAAGAGTGCCCGGAAAATGGCAGTGGTGGCAGTAAGGGGCAGTGGTGGCAGTAAGGGCAGAGCCAGAGGCAAGGTTTCCTCCTGCCCACCCTCTTATCACCTCCTGCGGCACTGGGAAAGCTGCTGTGTGGGCACCCTTCACCTCATAGTCTCACTATCTCCCTGTCTTCTTAGGGACCATTCAGCTCACCTGGCAACCTCAGGCCACCCCTTTGTTGATTTCTTAACTTGGATGGTTACTTCCCACATCCTCACAACTCCTGATGGTTGATCAAATGGCTCGTCTCCAGGGAGCCCTCCAAAATGCTCTGGTCAGAACCCCATTCCCTTGCATACTTGCAACAACACACCCTAATAAAGAGGAACCTGCTTAATTTTGTAGTGCTTCCCAGTTAACTATCTACGCTTATGCTTCCTTCACGGAGCCATCCACACAGAGGCTACACCCTGGTTCTTGCTCTCTTCTGGGGAGCAGATAGCATGCTCTTTGCAATGCACATTAGTACCCAATCTGCAGTTATCTAGTAGTGACTCTGAGCAAGTTAATTTGATTCTCTGTGAGAAAGGAAAAGAATGGAAAAATAGATTTGTTGTGTACTTTAAGGAAAAAACACATAAAATATCTAACATGAGCATCCTTGTCTGTAAAATGGAGATAATGACAATATTTAACCTCAGAGAATTAAAAGAGGAAATGCATACACATGCTTAAAAGCACTCAAGGGGGATGTGGGGGTCTGGAGCCTTGTTTGTGCTTAATTAGCATTTAGCACTATTTTATTTTATCATCACTACCATTGCCATCGTTATCAGCACCACCACCACCACATCATACCCATCATCACCATCCTCGCCGCAGCATTTCCAACCTCACCAGCATCAGCAACATCATTATCGTATCCTTTCTGCCATCACCAAATTCATCATCACCAGCATTATCAGCGCTCACTACCACCATCATCATGGCAGCCTTCTCATCATCATCACGATCATCTCTAATCATCACCGGTGTCATATGAAATTGGTCATCACTGTGTTCATCGTCACCATCATCTCCTTCACCATCATCATTGCCACATCATTTCAACCACCACCATGTTCATCATCACCATCATCTCCATTCTCACCAATATTGTTACAGGATTTCAAACATCAACATATTCATCACCATCAATCATCATCAACATTACATCATTTCAGTCATCACCATGTTTATCACCATCATCGTCAACATTACATCATTTCAGTCATCACCATGTTTATCACCATCATCATCAACATTACATCATTTCAGTCATCACATGATTTCCATCATCACTGTCATCTTCATCCCTGGACCAGAGAGGCCTTCAACAGATCTCTATGGAGGGCCGCCTATGCAAGACCATCACTGCCTCTGCTCAAAACTCTTCGCTCTATAAGTGCTTCTACCTGCTGTGTCCCCTGTCTGTGGCATGAGACCCAAACAGAAAATCATTTTGTCTTTCTCCAGCTGCTCAGAGCCTGGGCAGCTGGAGTTCAGTTCAAGGAACCTATCCGAGAATCCATCCACTGGTAATTGTGTTTCTCAAATGTCAGCCACCTGGGAATTACCATCATGATGTCTCTCATATCTGTGCACAGCTTGTACAATTTATTTACTTAATATTTTCTCCTTAAATTGCCTCACTTGTTCATACAAATAAATTTATTTAAAAAGGAAACTTCATATCAGTGCCATAAATGGAAAACCAACATTTCTTCATACTCATGAAATATACATAGCAATTAAAGTTAAAACAGCTCTGTACATCACCTACAATCATCTTCCTTGCCAGCCCAGGGGATGCTTCTCCAACATGCCCAGCTCCAGCTCGAATGTACAGCCCCCTAGAGACTAAGACTGCTGTGAGCCAGGGGTTACTTCCCTGGAAAAAGATCACACATTCCAATGAGGGCTGCTTTTGCCCAAATCTACACGCAGACAACCCTTTCATTTTGAAAAGAAGGAAAGGTAAGAAGAGGGAAAAAGAGAGGGGAGGGAGAAAGAGGCAAAGAGAGGAGAGGGGAGGAAAAGAGAGAGCCACATTCAAAGGTGCCCACAACTGCTCACAGACTCCAAGTCAATGTGGGCACCACATGCTCTCCTAGGATGTCACCTCTCTAGTATGTATTTGAGCACACGTATATGTTCAACCCAGGATCTCCAAATTCTAAAGTTCAATAAAAAACTTGATATTAGTCTGGATTTTTCTTTGAACCCCCAACCTACTGCTCATTCTTCACTAGTTCACTTCAGGCTATTAATTTCTCATTCAAGGGACATTTGCTGAGCTGTGGGTGGTATACGAGGTGCTCAGAATACAAAGCTTACTCAGACACAGCAGAGAGGACAAAGAAAACCGTGTGAACTAAGACTTGCTGTCTACTTTCTGACTGTTCACCCCTGGGCAAGACAATGACCCTTCTTCACATCCAGTTTTTGTTATCTGTGAAGTGGGAAACCCTAACCAAGCCAGAAGTGGGTGCCGTGCACCTCACACAGTGACAATCCAGAAATGGTGAGGGTTTTTAACCCCAAGATGATATGTCAGTCAGCATTCCACCACAGTAACAAAGCACCTGAAGTCATTGACTTAAAATGAGAATGAATATTGTCTATGGTCTCTCTTGGCTTTACCACTTTGGGTCTGTGGAAACTCACTATCTCATGGAAGGAGCAGCAGGTAGAAGAGGCATCTTCGTCTTGTAGCAGCCAAGAAAAAGCAAGAGAAAGAGGAAGGGCTGGTATCCCTGTATTCCCTTCAAGGACGCCCCATGTCCCCATTGACCAAGGGCTGGAGGATAAGCTTTCAATATATGCCTCTGGGAAACTTTCAGGATAAAAAGTGTGAAGCAAGGTAACAGGAGGGATAAAGGTGAGTGCTCCAGGCATTCCAGGGGCTCAGTACAGATCTCAATCTGAATATAATTTACAGAAGAAATGGCAAGGTGATTTGGAGAGACACCTCAGCTTTTAGGGCTGGTCCCCTCCTCAGGGACTTGGCAACCTTTCTGAATGCTGGGTATCTACAGTTAAGTCCAGAGCCTGTATACCCTCAGAGCAAACTGCAGGTCCTCAGAGTTGGAGGAGCATAACCACAACTTGGTACCCCATCCTCATGGAGGGGCCTCTGGGATCTGAGAGCTACCTATTCACATGACCCTGTTAGGAGAGTGGTTCTATGGTGATGTGTGGTGGGGTTATCTTCTGAAGCCTGGGTGCAATTTCCAGCCCTTCAGATCACAGGTGAGGCTGATGGAGGAATTACTATTCAACTTCCTCTTGCTTCCACCACCAGATCACAAAGTAGGGACAATACATGAAAAGCAGACCTGTAGATTTATCATAGCACCCTTATTAATTATTACTTGATGTTGTGACAAAACACCCAACAAAGAAAAAGAAAGTGTTTCTTCTCCTCCTCCTCATCCTCTTCCTCCTCCTTCTTCTCCTTCATCTTCTCCTCCTCTTCTTCCTCCTCCTTCTTCTTCTAAAGATTTATTTATTATTATATCTAAGTACACTGTAACTGTCTTCTGACACACCAGAAGAGGGCGTCAGATCTCATTACAGATGGTTGTGGGCCACCATGTGGTTGCTAGGATTTGAACTCAGGGCCTTCAGAAGAGCAGTCAGTGCCCTTAGCCCTTATTTGGCCCAGGACCTCAGCTCATGGGATGGTGCCATTTACATTCAGTATAGGTCTTCCTTCTTCAGTTAAACCTTTCTGGGAACATCCTCATAGACACGCCCAGAGGTGTGTTACCATGGTGTTTCTAATTTCCTCAGGTTAACAGTCTAGATTAGCCAGCATGGCACCCTACTTCCATAGACATCAGTTGGTGCTATTATCATTATTAGCTATTAAGAAGGGGCTCTGCTCTTGAATCTTTCATCCTTGAGACTGCTTCAAAAGCTGAGATTCTCACCTCTGCTGCAAAAACAGTGGTTTTCTATTACCTGCCTGGACAGAACAACCTTTGAATATGAAGAAGAGCTCTCTGTGTCCACAGAGAGAGAGCCGGTCTGTGTTGATTCATACTGCAGAGCAGAGCAGCCTAAATTACAGTCAGATCTGAAGAGAGGAATCTTATTACCTTCTGTCTATGCTGGGTTTTATCAGAGCACGTCTGCGCAACCGACTTCAGGCCCAACTTAATGAACACACAAAACACACTCGCAATTAGCAACACCCATTTGTGTGCCAACAATTCACACATGAAAGTCAACATCCAATGACGACGGTGTTTAATTTACACAGCAAATTATCCTTAAAAACAATTTCTGCAGCACGCTGCTCCCATGGGCTGCCTGCTTAGGTGAACCACGGAGTTGCTTAGCAAATTCTTTGAACAGAGGCTGGTGGGCACCTTTGAGGCACTTCAGGACTAACCTTTGTACGTGTTAAATGTGTGTAAGGGTATAAGGGTGTGTGTGTGTGCGTGCATGTGTGTGTGCGTGTATGTGTGTGGAAGATTCAATCTCAAGTCCTTTACTGACTAAGTCATCTTCCTAGCCCAGGGACTAACCTGAGACTCGACAAGACAGTATGTGGGCTACATGGTGTGGAGGCCTCTTCCCAAGTAATGTATATACAGGTATCTTCCGACCCTATAGTCAGAGTCCACATCTTGAGGGACAAGAGCATTTCCCACTAGAAGGTCCAAATGTCTTTTGCATTCCATTTTCTGGCAATGCTCCCCACGGGTGTTGCTTGGAGCCTTTGCACATTCTGAAGACACCCTGGCAGTGTGTTAAAATGCAAACGTCCATCACTTCCTTGTGGATACCTCAGAATCATATTCATAAATATCCCCAGAATTATGTGGCCATCAGACTTACTGCTAGATCTCATCATATCATGTGCTAATAAATTCACAGAATGTTGGGGCTGGAGAGAGGATGGATCAGTGGTTAAGAGCACTTGCTGCTATTCCTGAAGACCTAAGTTCGGTTCCTAGCACCCACACGGTAGCTCACAACCATCTGTAACTCCAATTCCAGGGGATTTGACACATGTGGACATGTAGGTAAAACTCTCATACACATCACACACACACACACACACACACACACACACACACACACACACACACACTGACTATGTCATGATTTAAATGCAAAAAAAATTGGTTTTCTTTCTTTGTAGTTTTTTATCTTATACATTAAAAAAATGTACTAAGGCAGGGTCTCTAGACATCACCAGACTCCCAACAGAGGAATGTCACTTATAAGCTTTAGATCAACCACACGGCCAGGAGTCAGAAGATATTGTTACTGAGAACATCTCACAGCTTTGCGGGTCTGAAAAGGCTGGGAATCCAACCTCTCATCACAGAAGCCAGGAAAGCAGCTATCTTGTTACTGCTATGGTTTGCATGTGAAGTGTGCCTCACTTAAAAGGCACATCTGTTGGAGGTTTGGCTTCTGGCCTGTGGTGCTACCTTAGAAGGTTCTAGAAACTTCAGGAGGTGAAACCTAGGTGGAGGAAGTAGTTTCTGGGTATGGGTCCTTGAAGTGATCATGACCCTCCCTGCTCTCTTCCTGTCTTGTTCTAGGCTTCCTGTTTGCAAGGAGATAAAAAAATCCCCCTTGGACATATAATCCTATCACCATGATGCTCTGCCTCACAATGAATCAAGAAACACAGGACCAAGTTGCCAGGGATGGGACCCCCGGAAGCTGTGGGCCCCAATAGACCCTTTTCTCTTGTGTTGTTCTGTTGGATATTTTGTTGCAGTGAAAGAAAAGTCATGAACGCAGTGCCAGAGATAGTCTCCTGCTCCCCCAAGGCTTGCTATCACAGAGATGCAGCATGTCCCCATGGGAGGTGATGTCCTGGGTGGGTCAGGGACTCCTCTGGAGGAGGGGCAGGCTGGGTTCTGGGTATAGAAGCTTTGTACTGCTCGGGATCTGCTGTGATTGCTGAATCGACTTCTGCACAGTTTAGTTGTGTAGAAATCAACGCTCCAGTCCCACCAGGAACCGAGAGACAGCTAAGCTCTTTAACAGTCAGCTGAGAGTCTTGAGCAAATATAGCAGTAATTTCCTTTGCTTGCTGTCATGGATAGTTTTTATTGTCAACTCAAGGGAATCTCAACTGAGGGATTTCTCAGGTAATTCTCAGACTAGATCGTCCAGTGGGGGACCTGTCTTGACTGTTGATTGATTGATGTGGCAAGGCCAAGACCACTGTGTGGGTGGTGCCACCCTCAGGCAGGTAGTCTTAAGTTGTATAAGAAAGCAGGCTGAACATGAGCTGAGGGAGCAAGCCAGTAAGCAGCACCCCTCTACTACCCCGTCTTCAGTTCTTGTCTCCAGGCTCCTGCCTGAGTTTGTCCTGGACTTGCCTCAGTGATGGACCGTGACCTGGAAGTAGATGCTGAAATAAATTCTTTCCTGCTCCAGGCTGCTTTTGGTCTTGTGCACTTTATCACAGCAACAGAGAAGAAAGGAATACAGTCGGTCTGTCTGGCTGGCACAGGCTCAAATTAGGGCGTATATAACCAAATATTCTTCAAACCTGCGATACTCCAAACTTGACTGTTTTCTCTGGGTGAGCTTTTTTTTTTTTTTTT
>CACVCL010023158.1:0-23656 GCA_902729485.2 Mus minutoides
GTTGGCCAAGAGCTCCACTGGCAGATTTGCAATGAATCAGGGATGCATAAAAGGTTGCAATCAATGTTGTCTTCAAGAATTTAATTTGGGCCAGGTGTGGTGGCACACCCCTTTAATCCCAGCACTTGGGAGGCAGAGACAGGCGAATTTCTGAGTTTGAGGCCAGCCTGGTCTACAAAGTGAGTTCTAGGTCAGGTCAACCAGGGCTATACAGAGAAACCCTGTCTCGAAAAACCAAACCAAAAAAAAAAAAAAAATTAATTTGGTTTGCTGTGCAGGGCGCAGGAGAATGAGAAGGCCAGGAGCCTGGCAGCTTGCGGCTGCGGCAAGTTTGTGTGCCAGGAAGACCCGCAGTGCAGTGCTTTGTAGTGAGGGAAACAGTGACGGAGGAAGACAGGACAGAGGAAAAATGTACAGGCTTGCAGCCAATGAAAAATGAAAGAACAATCTAGAGCAGCGGTCTTCAACCTTCGGAACGCTGTAACCCTTTAAGACAGATGCTGTGGTGACCCCCGACCATAAAGTTACATTCATTGCTTCTTCATAACTATCATTCTGCTACTGGTATGACTCACAGTGTAAATATCTGCTATTTCCAGTGGTCTTAGGTGACCACTGTGAAAAGATTCTTTGGCACCCAGAGGGATCTTGAGGGTCGAGAACCCGTACTCTGGCAGGACCTAGGAATTCCAAGAAAGTAAGGCATTGAGATTTGTGGACTGTGAAGACAGGCTACTTAGCTACAGCACCGTCTAGAACTTGTCTTTGGGCACATTTTTAAGTATTTCATTGATTCCTTCAAAGTATGTAACTCAGAACTAGACATGCCATTTCACCAGGGGTCAACCGTTGCTGTGCTTAAATTAACAAATTTATATTTAGTTATTTTGATAAGCAGTTAAACACTTTCTCATTTATACTTTGAAGTTTTGGTGCCTGCTGTCGTCATATGTTTACATAGATAAATATAAAAGGGTGACAATAAGATGTATTATTTATATGTTCATAAATATAGACAAATATAAGATGGACAACTTGGCAAGAGTGTATGTATGTGTGTATGTGTGTGTGTGTGTGTGTGTGTGTGTGTGTGTGTTTATGATTAGAACTAAATGCAGGGCCTTGTGCATGCTAGGCAAATGCTCTACCACTAAACTTTACCTCTCTTGTCATAGACTGGAAACATGATTAGTATGGAAGTATGATTTAGCAATACTTACTTAGATTTCAAAAAGCAGGAAACTGCCTCAGTGGGTTCAATGCCCCTTCAAGTCTGGAAGTATACTCTGATTGTCCTCTGAGGGAAAATGTGTCCGTGTGATTGATGGCATATGACACACAGCTTCTTCACTCATTCCTGTGGCATTAGGTGACACACTGTGTCATGCGTTCCACTCACGTCAAAGGGCAGGGAAGGAGTTCTGTCTGTTACCAGCAGGACTTGCTGGGACAGTGCAGGATGGGGCTTTGTGAGGAGGAGGATGGGGCTTTGTGAGGAGGAGGAGGAGGGGGCAGGCCGCCAGGCATCAGTGGGAAATGGGTTTAGTAGCTGGGAAGAGAAGCTTGGGTCCCTGAGGGTGGGGAGAACCTCCCCCTTGTGCCCCCCCACCCCCCGCAGCATCCAGTACTGTTCCTCCTCAGTACCTGTAAGTTTGGATTTTTGCATTCACTTTGTGATGACTTTGGGAATGCCCCTGGCGCATGGCTCAGGTGGTACAGCTACCCCAGGAACTTTCCTTGTGATTGTGATAATTTGTTAATGCACACGTCCCTGCATTTTTGTGAAATCTTTTGTGCCCCTTTCCATCTTTGTTTGATCTACACAGTGTCCCCTGGCTGACGGCACTCATTCTGGGCCTGCCTGCTTAGGTTGAGTTTCTGTTGCTGTGACAAAACTGCCGAAGAAACTTGAGGGAGAAAGAGTTCACTTCACTTCATAGCCTCTAAGTCCGTCATCCAGGAAAGTGAGGGAGGCGGAACCTGGAGGCAGGAACTGAAGCAGACAGAGGTCCTAGAGGGACAATGCTTACCTGCTTGCTTTCTGGCTTGCTCGGTTGGTTTTCTTGTACACCCTAGGACCGCCTGCTTAGGTGTGACACCACCCACAAAGGGATGGACTCTCCCAATCAATCATCCATTAAAAATATATCCTACAGACTTGCCCTATGGCGGCGACATTTTCTTGATTAAGTTTTCTTCATCTTCCCGGTGGTAGTCGTTGTAATCAGAAAAAAAAAAAAACTTAAAGCAACACATGTCTCTGAGAAATAAGCAAAAAGAACAGAAAAGAGGAAGCTGGGGGTGTAGCTCAGTTGGTAGGGTATTTGTCTAAGACAGATACACAGCAAATGCAGTTTGATTGCCCGTACCTTCTGGACCTCTGTGGTGGCACAGTCCTGTAATCCCGGATTTGGGAGGTGAAGGCCGGAAGGTGAGAAGTTCAAGGTCACTTCTCAGCCTCATGGTGAGTTTGCGGCCAGACAAACAAGCCCACACTACACAGAGAACAGGCACAGAGTAAGAAAGCCTTGTTCTGGTGTCTCAGGGGCCGATGAAGGAGAGGATGGTTTCTGTCTGCATGGCTTAATGATCGATGTAGCCAGCCTGTGTTTTGGTGGAGCCTCTGATTGGTAGAGTTGAGACAGCTGGGCTGGAGGAGTCCAGCTTTGAGCAGGACAGCTGTGCGTGCTCATGTGTCATCTTGTGCCTTTCAAAAGCTGGGGGCTCAGGGGTAAGGGCTTAGGGGTGGCCTCCTGAAACCACAGCTGAACTGCCAAGTTTGGTCTGTGACTGCAGTTTGGCATGGGATGTCATTAGTGTGGGCGGGAGTGGATCCAGGCGAGAGGTTGGTAAGCTATGCAGATTTGGTTAAGGCCAAAGTATAAAATTTCTACTTGCAGTTTTACCGTTTGTCTTTCCAGTAAGTGTTGGTTCGGTGTTCACTGTACTGGACGAGGTCAAGAGCAGAGGCAGGGACTAGTTAGGAGGATGTCTAGGTCATCCTGGGGAGAGATGCTGGCAGCCTGGATTAGGATTGGAGCATCTGAAGGTTGCTGTACCAGTACTCAGCCCCAGAGGGCTCTGGACCAGCTAGGGTCAGGTGTGTGGTCTTAGAGCTGCTGTGAGGAAGGTTTGCCAGAGGGAGACATATGGAAGGTTCTATTGCAAAACCTAGGGCTTCTTGAATTTTTGGTGCGTGAATTTGCGACTCAATTAGCATCACAATTTTGGATCCCACTGTTCTCTCACAAAGAACCATCAGAATGAGGAGATTCAGTCTGTTCCTTTGTCACGCCATCCCAAAGCTGGTTTGGTGCTGTCTGCTATGAAAATTCCAATCAGATGGCTTCTTTGTTTAGAAATCAATGGATCCTTTTGTCTGTTCCTTTCCATTTTTAGTGGTGTGTTCTCCATAGTTCTCTCTATGAAGGAATGCCCTTCTGGCATAATGTATCCTTTTTTTTTTTTTTTTTTTTTTTTTGCCACAGAGCTTTGCTGCTCACTATAGCCTTGTATGCTGGCCTGGCTCACGCTCAGGTCTCTATAGGAGCGAACACAGGTGTAGTAGCCCTGGCTCTGAATTGTTGCTAGCTTTTCCGAGATCACTAGTGGCTTTAAAGGAAATATTGAGCATGTCATCTGGTCCAGGTGACTGTCATGTGATTTATCAATAACTTGGCTCTGATGAGAGTGAAGGATGGAGAGCGGCTTTGTGGGCTGATGGACCCAGGACGGAGACCTAGTTTCCCTGAGGCAAACCCACCACCTTTTGGCCTTTGGGTGACCTTCTTTCTCTGAGCTTCAGTTCCTACAGATTTGGGAGAATAGATTCTTGGACAAGCAAAGGTGGAAGATGTGCCCGAGCAGAGCCAGCATCTCATGCAACCAAGTTTGTCACGGACACTGCTTTGGCTCATGCTAGCTATGATGAGAGGGTTGTGTTAGCAGGATTGGCGATGGCGCCCCCTCCTTTGCTGATTACGTTGTCTATCGCCTTGCATGGGAAGGAGAACGTGCTGTAAAAGTGGGAGAGACAATGTGAGGGCTGGGGATGCAGCTTATTCGGTCTATGCCTGTCTAGCCGACAGGAAGCCCTCCGTTTGATCCCCAGCATCACGTAGTAGTCGACATGGCAACACACGCCTATAATGACACCATTTAGGGTGTGGGAGGATCAGAAGTCCACGGTAATCCTTGACTGCAAAGCAAGTTCAAGACCAGCCTGAGCTGCTTTGGACCTTGTCACACAAATAAAATAACAATAAATCATTCGGATTGGGGAACGTAGGACCTCTTCATTAGTAGTATCATAGAGGCTACTGTGATAGTTGGGATGGATTGTTTTTTTTAAGGCGTTTTGAGCTATGCAATAAAACAGTACCAAATTCGGCTAATGGCATCGGCATAGGCCAGCGACAATATGAAAAAAACTGAAGCTTTCTTTTAAAGGTGGTTTGTTTGGTCTTTTGAAAAGAGTAAAGTGCTTAAATCACACCATGTGGTGGTGAGTGCTGATGGGAACACTCTTCCTCTGAGTCAGAGAGCAGGAGCTGATTTTCTGATCATGCGTACAAATAGCATAGTTAGCGCAAAGAAGTTCTGGAAGTTTAGCTCTCACATCTCACTCTAAGTTGTAAACTGGGGAAAGGTTATGGAAACTTCAAATATTTATATTAGCTATATTTAAACTAAATGGATGGTTAAAATAGGTGAAGTACATAGAAATGTGTATATATGTAAATATTATATACATACATGTCTAGATATATAAACACACATATTATATACACCATGGACATAGTCATGGACATTAATATGCACCACATACACAAATATAAGTCCCAGCACTAACTTTGAAAAGGCAATGGACTGTTTGGATGCATTTACTGGTTGGTTTCTTGAAACTGGGTCCTCTAGCACAGCTGGGTCCAGGGTCGTGGCATGAGGTCAAGAGTATCCGGCTACAGGGGTCTGGAGAGACTAAGAGCACTGGCTCTTTCCACTGGACCTAGGTTCAATTCCCAGCCTGCACAGGGCTACTCACAACTGTAACTCCATGGGGTTCAATATCCTCTTCTGGCCTCTCCCTGGCATTGAACACTCATGGTGTATACACACACATGCAGGCAAAACACTCACGCGCATAAAGTACAAAATTTTAAAGTTAATTTTTAAAAAAGTATATTCGGTTATTTCTTATCTGTCTCACCATGAAGTTCTTGCGTCCCTACCAGTTAACAGAGATATAGCATATACATATCCTGGCTATCTACCTTGGTGGAAGAATGAGTGATACCGGTCACCAGGACAGTGCCTAGGGTTCAGAGGCATCTGCACATACACGGCATCTCCCAGCTCAGGATGAGCATTGACAGCTGCACCAGTCATTTAATGACTCAGACAGCGTTTTCCTCTTTCGGAAAGTCCACTGAGTTTTAAGGATTAAATGGCAAAATGTCAAAGTGTGGACTATCAGGGTGAAGGTAGCTGCTGCAAATGAGTTTTCTAATACTGTTCGATGTATAGCTAGAGCGTGAGTCTTTCTCTTTAATGAATGTTCTTATAAATGTATTTCTCTGCTCGTTTGTCCCGATGCTTCGTGGGAGAGGCTTTGAGAAGCGCTGTCTGAATCTCTCCCTCAGAGCTCTGCATAGATTTAGCCACATGGTTTGAAATGCCACATCAACTTTCCTCCAGATAGAGTCCCTCCCTGCCCCCACATGACCACCAGTTCTGGGTGGTTTTATTGTCTTTACTGGCTGTTAATCCCATGGTGTTTTAGTAAAGGTTTCTATTGCTATGACAGAACACCATGACCAAAAAGCAAGCCGGGAGGAAAGGGTTTATTAGACTTACACACACTTCCATATCATTGCTCATCAGGGAAGGAAGTCAGGACACGGACTCAAACAGGACAGAAACGTAGAGACAGGAGCTGATGCAGAGGCCATGGAGGGATGCTGCTTCCTGCCTTGCTTCTCCTGGCTTGCTCAGCTTGCTTTCTTAGAACCCAGGACAGCTAGCCCAGTGATGGCACCACCCACAAGGAGGCTGCCCCATCAGATTAAGTAATTTAAAACAAAAATGTCTTAGAGGCAGATCTTTTTTTTTTTTTTTTTTTTTTTTTTTGAGACAGGGTTTCTCTGTATATCCCTGACTGTCCTGGAACTCACTCTGTAGACCAGGCTGGCCTCGAACTCAGAAATCTGCCTGCCTCTGCCTCCTGAGTGCTGGGATTAAAGGCGTGCGCCACCATGCCTGGCTAGAGGCAGATCTTATGGAGGCATTTTCACAGTGGAGGTTTTCTCCCTTCAGAGAATTCTAGTTCGTGTGCCAAGTTGACATAAAACCGGCCAGCGCAGGTGGTTTGCGAAAACATCCTATTGGTTTTTGCATTTAACGGTGAGCTTGATATTGCTTCCTGGAGACAGAAACGGAGACAGTTCTACTTTGGGATCAAGACTGAGGAACTAAACAGTCCGATCAGCAAAGGGGTTGATCTAAAGGGGATGAACTAAGAGTTCTGAAAAGATGAAGTACAAATGGCTATAGACATAGGGAAAAACAAATGTTGAACATTCTTAGTCATAGTGGCCATGCAGAAGAAAACCTCATGGAGATTCCTTCTCACCCCAGTCAGAATGGCTGTCATCAGAAAATAGCTGCTGAATTTGTTGAGAGAGAAGAAGGCACCTCCCTCCCCGACCCCAACACACACACACACAGCTGCTGGGACTGTAGGTTTGTTTGCCCAACCGTTTTCCTCAGTGTGGAGGTGCCTCAAAAATCAATGCTAGAAATACCACATGACCCGGACAGACCGTTTCTGGCTGTTTAAAGAATCCTAAATCAGCCTGTCACAGAGATATTCACACGCCCATGTTGTCTGCAGCTCTAGTCACAAAACCCCAGTCGTGCAGGGATAGCGGATGGAGACATGAAGAAAATATGAATATGGTACATATTCACAGTGGGGGCTTATGCAGCCATAAAGGGAAATGGAATTGAGCTGGGCAGATGACTCAGTAGATTGTTGTGCAAGCGTGAGTGCCTGACTTTGGATCCCCAGAGCCCAACAGACATGGATTGTAAACAGCTATAAGACACAGCAGCAAGCATCTGTAATCCTGGCACTCCCACAGAGAGATGGGAAGCAGAGGCAGGAGAATCTGGCCACCTAGTCTGCTGTGTGCTGCTGCCAGTGAGACCTCTAACCTTTGCTCCATACTCATACACAGAGTGAGGATGGAGAGGAGGGGAGGAGGGACGAGAATAAGGGGGGAGACCCGAATTGTCATTTGCAGAGAGAATGGATAAACTTGGGTAGGGCCAGACTCTGGCAAATATTACATGTTTTCACTCACTCACAGATCCTAGATTTCATATAACAGACAAGTATATTTGTATTTAGGACATGAAAGTAGAGTGAGGTTGTTTAGATGAGGGGGTAAGGGGACAGAGAGGAAGCAGAATAGTAAAGGAGGAGGAAACAGGAGGAAACAGAGGAGGAAACAGGAGGAAACAGAGGAGAAAACAGGAGGAAACAGAGAATATAGTCGAAGTATATGATGAACTTGTATGAAATTATTTTTATGAAACCCATCTCTATACCCAGTGAATATACATCAAAAACCTAAAAATAATTTTTTAAAGAGCTTAAGCTACCGGCTCAAGTTCCCAGCTTGTTCTACCAAGCCCAGCTTCCTCCCTGCCGTGTCAGCATCCATTTTCTCCACACAGGGTGGGGCGGAGGCACACTTATCTCAGAGGGCTGCTATGAGATGACAGGAAAGTGTTCAGTTTGGGGGATTTAGGTGGGTATGGGCTTGGCTTCTGTCAGCTGTTGGATAGGACAGACAGGAGGAGAAGGCTGACAGCAGAGGACCCTGGAGTGAGGTGTTCAGAGACAGAGAGCCATGAAGGTGCCCAAGTTCAGGGTAGTTGTAGATGGGGGTTCAGGGTGGGTGAAAATGTCTGGAGGTCTGGACCAAGGGTGCTACAAGGGCAGAAGCCTTAGTGTGATCTAGGACAATGCAAGATTTGGGTCGAGAAAACGTTAGTGACACAGATATCTGGCACTTGCGAAGATGGGATGGGCACCTTGATAGTGGCTATGGATAAGGAGGATGGATACGGTAGCTGTGGGGGAAACCACCCTCCCAGGCCCTTCTCCCGAGCCAGGCTCTGGTTGTAATCAAGTAGCTGGGGGGACGACCGTTGTTAAAGTGCTTGCTATGTGCAAGCGTGGGGACTTGGGTTCATTCATCCCAGAACCCTGGTAAAACAAATCCCAGGTACCCATCATCCCAGCATTTAGGAGGAAGAAACAGGATGATTCCTGGGGTCTACCAGCCAGCCAGTCTAGAGTCCTCCACATTCATCAAGAGACTCTCAGACAGTAAGATGGAAAGCAGTTGAGGAAGGCACAGGCAGGCGCACATGTGCACATGAAGACATGTGGAAGAAGCGGTGGGGAGCCATTTAGGAATAATGATGTGGTATAGGAGCTGGAGAGGCAGAGAACAGCCGGGCTCATGGTGGGCTCTTCCTGTGTCATCCCTGGCCTCTCACACCAAGGGGTCCACGGTTTGGTCTGGTACTTTGTTCTTGAGATCTCATTATTAATAATGGTTGAACAGGGCTCACGGGTTTCATTTTGCACCGGGCCTTTGAAAGTTCTGTGTCTGTCCTTAAAGGTTAAGGAAATGATGGGAGGCTAGCTGAGAAGGATGTAAGCTGAACACACCACACGAGTGTGGACTCAGGTTGGCGTGAATGACCCGATGACCAGGAGAATGGTCTGCAGGTTACGTAAAGGGAGAATGATTTCAAGTGGGCGAGGGACGGCAAAGCACCATTCCTGTAGGTAGTGCTTGGAAGACTGAGGCAGGAAGATGAAGTGTTCAAGGATATAAAATATCCAAAATATGAATAAGAAAATAGAGTCAAAGAAAGGTTGTCCTGTGGAGTATGCACTACCTTTGGCTGCAGCCCTGAGCTCCTCTAGATGTGGTTTGGGTAGAACCATTTTCTTTTAGAGAGCTGTCCTGTTCAACACATCCTAGCAGATGCCCATTGCATGTTACTCCATTGTGATAGTAAAAGCCTTCTTCATACAGTGCCATGATTTCCTTTTGGAGTGTAAACCCACCCACCCCTACCCCAGTGGCAAAGAGCCTTGCTCTAAAAAGCTCTGAGCTCTCTTGTCTAGGCACACCTTCGTGTAGCCTTTGAACTCAAGGCAGGCACTGGTCTCTTCAAAGGCCTCAGCATACTGTCTCATTGCTATAATAGTTGTGAATACTCGCTGCCTTGAAAATACCCAGGTGTGTTAACAGTTTTAGATTTCACTAATTTAAGAGTTATTAAAGTATCTGTGATTTTAATATGGATATGGCAAAGGTATAGCAGTCATATTTGCTGTTGTTACTGGTTTTTTTTGTTTGTTTGTTTTTTTGTTTTTTTCGAGACAGGGTTTCTCTGTGTAGCCCTGGCTGTCCTGGAACTCACCTTGTAGACCAGGCTGGCCTCGAACTCAGAAATCCGCCTGCCTCTGCCTCCCAAGTGCTAGGATTAAAGGCGTGTGCCACCACGCCCGGCTTGGTTTTTTTTTTAAAATTAGATATTTTCCTTATTTACATTTCAAATGTTATCCCCCATTCCTGGTTTCCCCTCTGCAAACCCCTATCCCCTTCCACCTCCCACTTCCCCCAGGAAGTTTTTTGTTTTTGTTTTTGTTTTTTAAAGATAGAGTTTCTTCGTGTATCTCTGGCTGTCCTGAAACTCACTCTGTAGACCAGGCTAGCTTTGGACTTGGAGCTCAGCCTGTCTCTGCCTTCTCCAGTGCTGGGATGTGCCAGCTCATGAGCAATTATTTTAATGTGTATTTGCCCATGGTATATTGTGGGACTGACCCCTCTCCCCACTTGTCCCGTTTTGTTCTCCCTTGGGGGTAAGGATGCCTGCGAGCTCCTTTTCGTGTGCCTTTCCCTTGGCACCACATTTTACCTTCCTCCAAGACACCCCCACTCCTGCCGTCTTTGATATGTGATCAACCTGCTGTGTTCTGGCCATGCTCCTGAGACAGAGCTTCGGTCTGAGTGGACTTGGCTGGCTACATTGTTCCTGGCCAAGAGTGTTGGACCCAGGAGTTCATCTCTGCCTTTGTCTGAGTAATCACCCAACTTCACAGTGTTTTGACTTTGAAGCATGTCCTGTCCTATACTGTTGCCTTGCTTACTAGCTCAGTGATTGCTACAATGCTGTTCTCTTTCTGCAACAAGCAAAGACCACGTTAGCTGGCTCACAACGCTAATTAACTTCTCAAAGTTCTGCCACCAGGTCATCTCTCTAAGGCAGCAGTTCTCAACCCCTTTGGAGGTCTCATATCAGATATCCTTCATAACTGATATTTATATTATGGTTCATAACAGTGGCAAAATTACAGTTATGAAGTATCAATGAAATAATTTTATGGTTGGGGGTCCCCGCAACATGAGAAACTGTATTTAAGAGTCACAGTGTTAGGGGAGGTTGAAAACCACTGCTCTAAGATCTTTCTTCTTAGAGAGCAGGTGGTTAACCCCTGCCCTCACTCCATCCATGTGTGTGATTTTGGTGTCTTTGTCCAAATATCCTCCAAGAATGGCACCAGTCATATTGAATTAGTGGCATCTAAATGACCTCAGCTTTATGTAATGCCTTTATTTAAAGGGCCTGTCTCCAAGTGCAGTCACACTGAACACTGGGGGTTAGCATGACCAAGGATGAATTTTTTAAGCAATATTTTAGAAAATGTTACCTTAACATTTTTATTCATATGTGTGGCTATGCATGTGCTGTGTTGCCTGTAAGTCAGAGGACATACTTGTGGAAGTTGGTTCTCTCCTTCTAACATTTGGTCTCTGTAAATTTAACTCAGGTCATCAAGCGAGATGGGCTTGTGCTTTTACCTGCTGAGCCGTTTTCCTGATGTGAGAGGACTGCTTTAGCCTAAGTTTAATTTTAAACTTTTTATGAGAATACACCTATGCAGAGAAGATGGTTGAATTGTCTTAGAAAGCAATGAGCTTTCTAAGGTCTGGTGCCGAGAGGTTCTGTTGTTTGATTGCTCTGAGGAATTGGTGAGACCGGATGTCTCTTGGGAGAAGGATGGCCTCACACTTAGGAGGACATTGACTGTTTGTCCTGCTTAGGAACAGTGTTGACCCTTTTGTCTTCTGAGAAGCTCACCCCCGGGTGTGTGTTTGCATAGGCTGAGAGAAACAGAGTAGAAACTTTACACAAGGTAAAGATGAGCTATTACGGGGGTTCCTTTAAGACAGAGTGTACTGCCAACGTTTACCGAAGGAGGAGGGGTGTGGACAATGGATGTTGTCTTCCCAGGACTGTTCTGCCTCTGCTCTCGGTGCGTTTGGAAGAGGCCATCTTGACAGGGAGTCTGAACTCAGGCGTCCAGGTCGAAGGCTCTTTGGGCACCTGGGATGTGACAATTAGCAGGTAGGAAGGTAGGCGTACTTCAGAGGAACACCCAGTGTGTGCAGCTCCTGGGGGTTGGAATTCAAACTTCCGTTCTTTGACCTTGGCACCACCACCAGAGGAAAGTTACGAAGCTGCAGGCCAGCCTGGTGTAGATGCTTCAGAACACACAGATAGGAGTTCTTGACTGTCTGCTTCCTTCATCTTCATTGTGTAGAACTTTTTCCTATGAGAGCCATCTTACCTCCAAGAGAGTACTGATGCCGGGTAAGGTTCTTCTCCATGGGAGAGAATGGCTCACCCTCTGTGGCATTTAAAAACTCTGTAAACCTATCCACAGTTATAATAATTTTATAGTACCTCAAGATTCTCTTAAGAATCTTTTTAGTATAAGTGTGTAATATGTATGTGTGAACTACCTCTCCCTGTGTGTTACATGTATGCCATATGATCTCTCTGTGTGTGTGTGTGTGTGTGTGTGTGTGTGTGTGTAAGTTTGATGAGTGTCATTCTATGCCTTTGAAAGCTAGGACAACTTTAGGTGTTAGTCTTTGCCTTATCCCTTATTTGAGACAGTCTCTGGTTCACTGAGCTTGTACCAAGGCTAGCTGGTCTCTGAATGTCCAGGGATTCTTCCGTGTCCATTATTGCACCACTGTCACAGCTATGTGGCTTATGGGGATTCAAACTCAGGTCCTTCTGCTTATATAGAACTATCTCCTTGGTGCTTGTAAGCGCTGGGGATCAAACTCAGGGACTGAGGCTTGCTAAGCAAGCACTCTCCCGACCTATCACAGAGTCACATCCACTGCCCTACGCCTAGATCTTTGAGCTATTAATATATCATCAAGGTAATTAGCTTACACCTTGCTCCAAGGATCTTGTGTAGACCTCAAGGTGGTAAGCTTTACTTAGTAAGGGTGATTCTGCAAAGGGCCTGGCTGGTGTTCTAAATGCAGGTGCTGCTTTGGGAAGTAAATGGAGAAAAATGAATGGTTTGAAATGGAATGCATGAACACTGAAAACTGTAAATATTTTTCCTTACCAGTGGGGGAGGGGAGAATGTTTATCTTTGGACATTTATCAGCTGTGTAGTGAGAACTGAAGTATTTCTGTGGGTAGCAGATGAGTTCTTTGGTTCATCCTGGTCGGGCTCCTTTGGAGTTTTCAGTGTTGAGACTTGCTAGGGTATGTTTGAAAGAGTGGTAGATTTTTTTTGTGAAGTATCCCAGTGTCTCATTATTTGCCTGTTAAAATAGTTTATTAAGCATCTTAGTGGAATTGGCCAAACATATCTTTTTGTGTCTCTAAGGGATAACACCTGTTCTCTAATCAATATCTCTATCCACTTGCTGTTTACTCTGCTGGCCTGGACTATCTATCTGTGTTTCTGTTTATTTGATAAATAGTACCTTTTGGGTTGAAACTTTGGTTCTCAGTGTTTAGATAGAAAATTAAACGCACTAAAGGCTCAAGCTGACAAGAAGCATTTTAGGTCTCAGGCAGCTAGAGGCACTGTGAGTAGAGACAGAGTAATTGTCCGAGAGGGCTGTGGTGACTTCTGTGGTGCTCTGTGTGGGCTGCCGCAGCTGTCTTGGTGGGGGCACACTGGATGGCTTGCTTGATCATGGTGGCTGTGGTTAATCCAAGTTTAGCAGGAGAATTTCCATTCTTGGAGGAGGACTGATGTTCTAAGGGCCCTCCATTGGCTGTGGTCTTGTCTCACTTCCCCTCTTGCCCCAGGTGACTGAAAATAACCCAGTTCGAAAAGGACTTTGAACTTTGACTCTAATGGGGGAGTTCAGGGTGCATCTCAAGGAGGTGGAGAGATTGGAATCTGTCTTATTTTTAATAGACCTCTTAGAGAGTTCATAACTTGGCTTTTGGAAATTCTGTTTCAAAGACGCATTCCTCAGGTGCTTGCCTCAAACGATTCTTAACCTTTGCCTGCCCATGAGTCTCACTGGCCCAGGTGCTGGAGCTGGGCCAAGGGTAGTAACCGTGGTCAGTGTTGCACATTGCTGCGCAGCCTTACCCAGCATCCTTCCTTGCTTTGACCACCTTCTGTTATCTTGCTAGAGTTTTATCTACTTTGTTAGAGCTTAGCGTCCTCACCTTGTTTCCCTGGTCAGAGTCATGACCTGCTTCACAAGGTCACCAGTGAGTAGTCATCCTTCTGAAGAGGACCTTTCTGTTGCAAAGGAGATACTTAATAGTATTTGTTAAGCAGAAGGGCAAAGGTCCAGAGTTAATATGAATATACAGAATTAATCATAGCTGGGCCATTCAAAGGATGGTTCTGAAAGATGAAGCTGTATTGTTAGGTGGGCCACGAGGAAGCTCAGCGTAGTATGTATGAATGAATGTGGATATGCAATTCTGTACGGGCTACGTGTGTGTGTGTGTGTGTGTGTGTGTGTGTGTGTGTGTGTGTACATGCACGCACACATGCACTTGCTCATGAGAGTGCTAGGGAAGGAAGAGATTGACCTCCTCTATAGCTCTCTGCTATATTTTTATTTTTATTTTTACAAAACGTTCACTGTTCTGGCAAGACTACTTGGGTCTTCAGTTCCATGATGACCTTGTGCGCTCTGATGCCAATACCATGCTGTTATTATTATTATAACTGTCTGTAGTACAGTTTGAGGTCAGGGAAGGTGATACCTCCAGCAGTTCTTTAATTACTTAGAATTGTTTTAGCAATTCTAGTTTTGTTGTTATTGTTGTTGTTGTTGTGTGTGTGTGTTTCTGTATGACAATGAAGACTTTCAATTTCCCTGAAGAATTGTGTTGAGATTTTGATGGGGATTGCATTGAATATAATTGCTTTTGTAAAGATGGCCATTTGTCTATTTGTCCTGGCCATCTATAAGCATGGAAGATCTTTCTGTCCTCTGATATCTTCTTTAGTGCCTTAAATGTTTTCATTCTACAGTCTTTTTCTTGTTTGTTCTCTCCCTTCCTACCTGTTTTTTTGTTTGTTTGTTTTGTGTTTTTGTGACTATTGTGTGAAAGATTCTATTTCCAGGATTCTTTCCTCTGCCCACTTATTTTCATAGAAGAAGGCTAATTATTTTTGCAATCCCCATCAAAATCTCAGCACAATTCTTCAGGGAAATTGAAAGTCTTCATTGTCATCCATTTAGAGGCTGTGTCTGTACAAGTTCTCTAAGAGAGCTCCTGTCTTACAATTTAAATAAAAGCTAAATAGACAGCTAGACTTAGTTTCACTTGAAATTAAGAGGGGGCTAGAAAAGAGGTTCGTGGTTAAGAGTGGGTACTGGTCTTACAGAGTCAGGAGACTCACAACCACCTGTAACTCTAGCTCTAGGGGGATCAGACACAGAGTCTCTGACCTCTACATGCATGCACGCGCGCACACACACACACATATTTTCACACCACACAAGAAGCCCAAACCCTGCAAATTATAAAATCTCTGATTGAAAGTAATTTTTGAGGAAACTTGTCAAACTAATCCATTTCTGTTTCGCCTTTTTTTGTTTTTGTTTATATTTCAAGACAGGGTTTCTCTGTGTAGCCTTGGCAGTCCCGAAACTCACTCTGTAGACCAGACATGTCACAGATGACCACCTGCCTCTGCCTCCCAAGTGCTAGGACTAAGTGTATGCCACCACTACCCAGTCTCTATTTCACTTTTGTAAAGGTGTGAGTTGAAACACAAGACACATTTCAGAAGTTAGGGAGGAGAGGTTTCTCGGAGCCAAAGTTACCTAGTTAATATGTTACCCCTGTTTGTCTCTGTAATGACGTGAATGAGAAGGCGAGGCTGCATGCAGAGGCTGTGGATACAGTCAGTGTAGTCTGATGGTGGCTGCTCACACATTTGAAGGAGACGAGATCATAGAAGCATGGGTCTGTGAAGTCTTTGCACCTTTCAGGCTAACCTCCCCAAGGCAAAGCTAGTGACTTGGAATGTGCTAGCATTCTAGATGAGAGGCAACCATCCTACATTCCCCAGGCTAGAGAGAAGACGACAGGAATTAAGGTTATGTTCAAAGTCTGGCTTGGCTTTGGGTGTCTTTGGCCTTGCACGACGATCCATGCCTTCCTCCTATTCTCTGGCCTTTGGCTGGAGCCTGTAGCTCTCTCACTCTGTTGCACTGGACCTTGGGGCCTTCTCCATGTTTCTGCTAAGTCGGCTCAGTTCCCACTGCAGTGCTTCCCGAGGCCAGGATGGTCTTCTTGCTCTTGCCGAGTGGTGAGTCTGCCTTTCCCTGTGGTCTCATAGTGCACTGCAGGGTTGGAGCTGGCTGCACCTGCTCTCCTAGGCTGTCTTGTCACATTTACGTCCTGAAGCTATGAAGTATGAGTGTTGGTACTCTTCCTAAGAGGATTTTCCTTCTCGTCAGAATGGGCTCTGCATTGTAAATCATTTTTGGAGTAAGAACAGTAAGACACAGAACTCCCAAATGCTGTAGACATAGCCTAGTATTTCATTGCCATGTTCACGCTAATTGCAGACAGACAGGGAGGAAGCCTAAGCATTTGAATGAAGTGTGCGCAGTGAAGGAAGTCCGGGGTGTTCATTGTTCCCGTGCTTTCGTGCTTTCTCTTGGAGGAGCCCCAACCCTGCATATCAAGTACTCTGTGATGCTACCCTTCCTACTGAGATGAAGGTCTGCCTTCTCATGTTTCTGAAAGAGCCAACATTCAGGAATGAGGAGGGATACAGAGACCCTCTGGTTTATTTCCTGCCCCTGTTGGTGTGTCTGGTAGGATGTCAGTCAGCCTTGCTGTCTGGCTAGAACAAACTAGGGCCATCACCTGTTCCTGGAGGCCACATGTTCCCAGTAGGACTATGGTAAGGACCAGAAGTTCCCTCCCTGCTGTGAAGCACATCTGCTCTGTGTAGCTTTCCTGGAATCCAGCTTTCTCCCGACTCCCAACAGAAAATGTCCTCACTGTTTCTGGTCTTTTCCTGCAGAAAGAAAATGCTTGCTTTTTCTTTCTTCCCTAAACCATGATTAAACATTCATATACCATTTTTTTCAATAGTCCTTTTAAGCTTATCTGTGAGTGTTTTGCCTGCACGTATGTACGTGTACTTTGTCATGCCTGGTCCCAGTGTCGGAAGAAGGGTGTTGATAACCCAGGGTTGTGGATGGTTACGAATTGCCATGTGGGTACCAGGAAATGAACTTGGGTTCTTAGAGCAATGGGATGCTCTTAGCCAGAGCCATCTCTCTAGCCGCTCTTATACCATCCTTAAAATACCTTTTGTCATTTTGGTTATTAACTATCCTGGCTACTCAACACATGTTTTTAAGTTCTTAATATAATTTGATGGTCTTAATTTCAAAGAGTCAAGAAGACTACACAGGAAGAAATCTTCTCTTTCCTGCTGCCTGTGACCCCAGAATCTTCCAGGGTCACCAGGTTCTCGTGTCCTCACCGAGCTTTCAATATGAACTTGCAAGCAAATATTTGTGTGTTTAACTGCTCCCTCCTCTCCTTCTTATATAAATGCTGTCAGACCTCACACAATGTCCTGGCTTTTTTTTTTTTTTTAAATGTGCCAGTCTATTTTGGACTGTCAGTCACACCTGTATGTACAGAACACTGCCATCCCTTCTTAGGTTGGCTTGGTTCCGTTGTATACATTTCATCCTATTAAAAAGAAAAAAAAAGCAACCCCACAGTGTTCATCTTAAATCCTGGCTCTTAGGTTTTAAACATCATGCTGGCCAGGGCAGTTGGAATGAAAGCCCTTGGTCTGGCCTAAGAATAGTCCAAAAGGCTACCCTGTCCTGCCACTCAGTTATGTAGACCTTGAGACCACAAAGCCCCCAAGATACTACAAGCCCCCCTACTTTGTTTCTTCTGTCCTGCGGACTTTCCCTCTGAGGTGGGCAGTCATTGCACACACCACCACAGAACCCAGCCTGTGCTGCTTGGCCCATTACCCAGTCTGATGAGAGCCTTCTGGATTCTGATGTGGTCATCTGATATCTTACCCAGTTTGTAGATCCGCAGCAAATTGTATTAGCCCGCTGTTTGTGTCCCCTTCTATGTTTGCCTATCTCAGGGCATTGTGTTGGATGGATCTAATCACAGGACCCTGTGACTCTCCCCAGGACCTTGCTAGCATTTCAAATGGGTGTGATTTGGATAGGAGCTGGCACCAGGACACAGTGGAACTCTCATTAACTCTGCTGTGGCTATAACTTCATGTGATCGCCTGTGCAGAGAAGGAGTGAGCTGGCTGGTGGAAGTCCTTGCCTGCTCTGCTGGCAGCACATCCTATTTAATCCCATCAGAAAGGGGGTTTCAAGGTCGCTTCCTCCTTCCTTTACCTCCTGGCAGCTCTTGGAATCAAGCTCAGGGTTTTATATGTGCTAGGTGGGCACTTTGGCCAGCTGAATTATATATCCCCAGCTCTCTGTTACCTTTTCCTTTGTGTGTGTGCACACATGCGCACGCGCACACATGTGTGCTGTGGTGCCCATCTGGAGGTCAGAGGTTTAACTTGTAGTATTCAATGTTCTTCTCCCATTCAGATTCAGGCTTGACCGTCCCTGTGTCTGCTGTGCCATCCCCACTGTCCACTCCTCTCCTTTTTAATGTTCACTATTTGTGGTTCACTCTCTTGCTTTCCTTTACATCAGCACCCTCTACATCTTCCCTGCAATCTTAGGTGCTCTGTCCGATCTTTGCCAGAATCTGGGAGGGCTCTCTTGTGCTGAGCCACATGAGGGTCACCTTAGTGCTCTCTGGCCACGAGAGGTTGCTTGCATGTGACCCCTTATCCTCATGAGCTACTCTATGGTCCCTGCTCCTGAGGGCTTCATCTTCAAGGGGAGAGAGCTCTTTGGAAAGCACTGAAAAGAAAGGGCTGGAAGAGTGACGGGGTACTGTGAGGGTCATGGAAGAAGGACTTAACTGGCCTAGGGCCCCTAGAAAGGCTGTTCAAACACAGGTGTAGTCATGCTGACCGTCACAAGGCAAGCGGACTAAGCTTTGCAGCAAACGGGCAGATCCGCAGAAGCATGGCCGTCAGCAGTCGCACCCGTAGATCATCTTCAGAATCATAACATTTAGTCTGCAGGGTTGGGGTGTGCACTTGTCTCTGCCATCCACCAGAGAACAATGGAAGTGTCTCCCAGTGACTATGGGTGTGACTTCATAGAGCCAGCCAGGGAGCCAGGTCACAGGTGCTGTCCCTGGGTTTCAGGTTCTGAAACTTGGTCTCCCCACTTGACTTCCTCTTGGTCACAGTGGATCGGCACAGTGGAACGGCTCCCAGCTGTAGCTCATATGTGGATATGTGCTCCACAAGGGAATCACACAGACCCAGGAACTACGGAGGGAAGTGAATTCTGTATATGAACCTAGTAGCAAATAGGGAGTAAATAGCAAATATTACTCCTAGTAGTAATAGGAGTAAATTCAAGGATTATCTATGTGACTAACAGAACATCTGTGATGCCAACATAGGCCACTTGGGCTCTGTCTATAGGGTATATGTGTGTGTGTGTAGGGGGGAATTGTCAGTCTTGTTGTATGGTCAGAATAGGGCCTGATCGTGGAAGCAGGCGTCTGTCTGAGGTGTAGGAAGTATGTGACTACAGAGGGGCCTGTCCAGTGGGAGGTGCAGTACTTGAGAAGCAGCAGCAAGGAGCTGAGTAGATGTGCCAGTCAGGAAGCTGAAGCCTTGCTCGGAGCCTGTGCACACCAGGCAGCCCGGGTTGAACTGCAGTTTACCCACAGTGAGGATGCTCACCATCCTTGTGCCTTCCCATCTGTGCAGTTCCTCGGTTGAAGAGCCACGCCTGACACCTGGCCAAGGCTCTTGGGCAGTCCATACATGTGTGCTGTTCTAACCAGAGTCATATTTCTTATTGAGTTTTATCTCTGAGGCCTGGAGGCATCTTCTTGAGGGCCCTTGGGACCCTGGCCCCTTTCCGTTCCTTTTTTATTTAGACTATGCATTCCAACCAGAACCCCAGGCCTCAATTTTTAGGAGAGGTCACTCACATCTGCCATGAAAAATGCAGAATTTTAGCTCCTGAGCTAATGGCTTTGGACTGTAACACAGTTCTGTTGTTTATTACTGTCATTTTTAGAACTATAAACACAAGATGATTCTCAGTGATCTCAGAGGAACTCAGAATGTTTCCTGTCTTCTGATTAGAGGGATGGAACAAAAGAACCATTGACAAGCAGGTCCTCTGAAAACCTTTTACAGGGATTTGGACCAACTATCCGGTAAAAAAGAATTTTTAATTAACCGAAGAAAGCAGCCATCTGGGTTGGCCTGTTCGTGGGTCCTTCATTTCATGCCCTTGTTCGGTGACTCTTCCATAATCTCAGATTCCATGGATTTCTGACATGTGATGGTTTGGTGTTGCTAGCTGGGGTCACTACCAAACTCAGCATCCACTGGGAAGAACTTGCTTGCTCTTTATTTGGGGGTGTATTCTGACCATGCACCATATATTCTGACCAGACTGTACTTCTGTATTCCAACCAAGTACCATGATTGACAGGCCCCGTAGCACTGAGCTGTGTCTGCAGCCCGCTTTTTACTTTCTAGTTTTGAAGCAAGGCCCAGGGTGGCCTTTCATTTGCCCCAGCTTTCTAGATAGTTGGAAATATACTTCTTTTCCACTGGGGTTAGCTAGAGCTGTCTGTCTGCCTGTCTATCCCCACCTAGCCACCAGTCCATCCATCCATGTATATCGTTGTGTGTGTGAGTTCAGGCACACCTGTGCCGTGGTACCATATGTGATCATAGGAAAATTTCCCTTGAGGACTGTCTTGCCTTCTACCTTGATTGAGGTAGTGTCTCCTGCTGTGTACTGCTATGAATATCCCTAGGCAACCATCTAGGGATTGTCTTCTCTCTGCCTCACATCTCATGATAGCAGCACCAGGACGGCAGACATTCGCTGCTACTCCTGGTTTTTGCTTGAGTTCTATGAGAGACTCGAACTCAGGTCTTCTTCTTACCTGCATGGCAAGGTTTTGTTTTGTTTTGTTTTGTTTTCCCCTCTAAGCAGTCTGCCTGGCCACAGAGCTTTCGTTCTAGCTAGGACACAGTGGGGGGGACATCTCTTGTCATAGCGCTGAGCCTAGCTCCCCCCTCCCTCCTTAGCCTTCTGTTTGCTTTCACCTCACCTGCTAAGCTCCCTTTTCCCAAGGGATGGAGTTTATGGGTGGAATGATGTAGAACAGGGAAGCGGGCCAAGAACTCAGGTTAACCACTTTGAATGCCAGGCTCCGCTTTCCGCGGAGCCAGACACAAAGGCATCTAGTGTTGTCTTTGCGGGAAGAAATATCACGTGAGCACACTGAAGTCATAGGTCAAGGAGTATTGAGTTCTTCGTGTGATTCACTGCAGGCCCAGTGATACTAGCACCGGATGAACAGGAAGATTAGTCATAGTGGAGAGCCGTTGGGGGAATTTGCCGGTCACCGCCACAGAGCTACTATGATGCAGGTGCTGTGGCTGTGGCCTCAGCAGACCTTCCTTGGACACAGTCAGTTCCTAGAAGACCACCTTGTCTTGTATTCGGTTTCTCTCGGAGCCTGGCTTCTCCTTTCTTGCCAGGGTCCCCCGAGGTAGCTTGGAGGCAGTCTCCCTCTTCCCTCAACAGTTTTTAGTCAACTTCAGTTTCAGTTCTAGCTTCCTGCCAGCCTGCTTCCTCTGAGAATTTTCCAGAATGTTGACAGTTCTTATAAAAGGGCCAGTGGCCCCAGTTGGGATCTTTACCTGTTTTTGTTGTTGTTGTTGTTGTTGTTCCTTGCTTCCTCTTTCTGTGTATACTGCAGGTGACTTGGTGACCTTATTGGGGTATCATGCTGGACTCACAAGCAGCTTTCCAGTCTCCTTCTTCATTTTTAAAATTATATTTATTGTGTGTGCCATGGTGCATATGTGCAGGTCAGAGGGCAAATGGATAGATTGGTTCTCTCCTTCTACCATGCAGGGCCCCGGAACTGAATTCAGGTCGTCAGGCTTGGCAGCATGCCCACGGAGCTGGCTTGCGTTGTCACCCTTGTTAACTTTACATCTGTACAGTGATTTTTTGATGTGTATATGTGCAGCGAGATGTCACTGTTACTGGGCTTTAGAGCCATTGGCTTGTAAGCACGCAGTTCTGTAAAATTTTAGAAGAAACACTGGCCTTTGACCATGCAGTTGAACGGGTCTGGTCTCATTCCCAGGCTCATTTCCAGGCTACTGAATTTCACAGAAAACAGTGCTTCTGACGAGTTCTAAGTTCTAATTCTCCTCCTTACCTTCCTCCTTCCCTTAAGAGCCTGCTCAGACTTCTGCAGCAATCCTCACATTGAAGACGTGACTGAAATTGAGGATTCAGTATGTTAGCTCCCTATGGCTGTGACCAAAAACTTGAGACATTCAGTCTGAGAAGGAAATATATGCATATGATTTAGATATACAAATATGTCTATGTCTATGTCTATGTCTATATATATATATATATATATATATATATATATATATATATATATATATGTACGTACATAGGTAGTCCTCAGTTTGAGAGGTTTCAGTCCCATTGCTTTGGGCACGTGGTGACGCAGTGCATTGTGGGGGAATATGTAATGAACAAAGATGACTGGCCCCACCTCCTAAGTGTCCATTCACCTCACAGCACTGCCATTGGACTGTTAAGCCCTCAAATTTACACATTGACCTTTGAGGAACATTTCATATTCAGAATATAGCACTGGCTCAATCTTATGGTTATAGAGAGGAGGCCTCAGTTTCTCTCTGTATAAACTTCTTATAACACCATGACTGCTTCTGTCCCCTTGTGAGGTGGCAGGGTCAGATAGGGTGTCCCATGGCCTATTCTTCAGAGTCTATAGGACCTATTCTGTTAGGTCCTATATATTCTACTGGAAAGCAGTTATTACAACTCAGGTCTTCTACTGTCAGGGAGAAGGGAGAAAAGAACGCCAAGGAACCATGGGCATATTTTAAACATTTCCTACAGTGTGTGAAGGCGGAGTGCTCTTGGGCAGTGCCGTTAGAGGCCAGCCTTGCTCTGAAAGACATTCCCTTTCTCCTACTTGTTAGCTGTACCTACTTGGTGTGAGAATGGCTGTTTTCTGGTCAAGGTCAAGGTATATGGAGCCCCTCAGTCCCTACAGTTTTAAGATACCATGCTCCTTAGCTGTCACTGTACAGTGTTGTAGGGCTGAACTTGATTATGTGTCCTGTGTTGGGATTGTGTGTCCTGTGTTGGGCTAATCATGGACAGGCAGCCATAGGAGCTAGTCCTGTGAGTTGGGACTTGGTGTCCTTACTTTATGAGCTGGAGCTGGACCTGTAGTCCAGGCTTTGGGCCACTCCCATTCTCTACTCTGTATCTTTGTTCTTACTGAGCCTTTCCACCTCTTGCCAGTCCCAAGGAAAAGATAACTGTGCCCATATTTTAACTCCACAGTTGTAGGAAGACAGAGCTTGTTCAGCGGTGCGTGACCCCGTCAGTGCTAAACGTGCCTTGAACACCGTCGTCAAATGTGACTTTAGTTAGACAGGCCGAGTGGAGAACACAGGGGGAAAGTTGCAGAGGTGTTCCTGAAACCTACCATGGAAATGAAGAGCAGAAAAGGCTTAGAGGGCAGGAATTAGGGCAGAGGAGCCTAAAAGGGAAGGATCCAGATGTCAGGGATGTGTGTGATATGGAGAGGCAGCATTCAGGGTTCTACTTAAAATATAGATAAGGAAGAACTGTGCTTATCTGTGCACACACACTGACGGCACATCGTTCAGAGTGAACACTGATGTAAGTTGCAGATTCTGCAGGACCCTGCATATTGTTACCATTGGATCACAGGTAACAAGAGTCAAAGATGCAGGAAGTTGGTGGTGGGGAAGACTGTACATGAGCATCCTAGGAAAGTAGGGTAGCCTGGAGGAGACCCCTGTACCTTTCATTCTCTTTTGCTGTGAACCTGGAACTGTTCTTTAAAAGAAAAAAAAAAGTCTTCCAAAAATATATAGCACATGATTTTGTCTGAGGTTTGAGGCAGCGGTACAAAGACGAATGATAAGCATTTGGTTACTAAGAGGGCAGCATCCATACGTTAGCTTACTCTTTCTAAAAGGTAACTAAAGTTGCATGCCGTGTGTGTGTGTGTGTGTGTGTGTGTGTGTGTGTGTGTGTGTGTCTGTGTG